>BHFT01017877.1:0-14294 GCA_004320025.1 Laticauda laticaudata | reverse complement strand
GAAACTTTCTGACAGTGAGAACTATCAACCCATGGAACAGAAGTTGCCCTCGGAAGTTGTGGGAACGCCATCAGTTGAGACTTTCAAGAAGAGATTGGACTGCCATTTGTCAGAAAGGGTGTAGGGTCTCCCGCTTGGGTGGGGGGTTGGACTAGATGACCTACAAGATCCCTTCCAACTCTGATTATCTGTAAAAAGTTATCTGTAGTTGACAGTAACAAAATGAATATTCCTTGAATCAACAATCTATGGCAATGATTCTCAGCTGGGGTTCCTTTTGAATTTGCTGACAACCAGCCCAAGGGGGCAATGTTCCACTGACCACCAGCTTTTGGCCTGCTCTGAAAAAGGCATCTGAGTGCATTTTCTACCTTTCATTCACTTCCGCTGTACATGCGTTGGACCTACTTGTTGGGAATTTGCATAAATAAGATGAAGTGGAGGTGTAAGCAACAAGGCTGGGCTAGTGACACATGCAGGGAGAAGTAGGGGAAGGGAAGGTTTTTCGGCGCAGGAGCATTGCTTAGGAAAGCAGCCAGAGCAGGGCATGGCAGGGAAGCCTTGGGTAAAAATACATGGGCCAGGACGACAAGTTGGCAATGGGAGGATGGTGAGGCTCGGCTGCCTTTTGGGCTCAGTTCTCACACAGCCCTCCCCAGGGAGCAAATCCTTGGATGGATCGTCCCGAAGATCTTGAGGGGCTCCAGAATTGCCATGCACCTCTGCCAGCCCAAGTGTGGTCTGGTCAAGCAGCAACAGCAAGCAAGCGAGTGGGAGGGAGTCATAAAGTCCCTGTACTCACAGCAACTTCGGCAACGGCAGGCAAGCAGGTGAGGCCCGAGAGCAGCTGGGCCCAATCGGTGATAGCAGGAGTAGCTGAGCCCAATTGATGATGGCAGGCAAGCGGTTGAGGTCTGGGAGCAGTGGGCGAAGTACGGGAGCAGCGGGGGAGATCAGGGAGGAGCTGGGCCTGGGCCACGTGGTCTGGGCAATCCACGACAGCAAAGTGGGCAAAGCCCGGGAGCAGCTGGGCCCGATCAGTGATGGCAGGAGCAGCTGGGCCTGATAGGCGATGGCAGGAACAGCTGGACCCGATTGGTGATGGCAGGCAAGCGGGCAAAGTCTGGGAGCAGCGTCCGAGGTCCAGGGGCAGTGGCCGAGGTCCAGAAGCTGCTAGGCCCAGGCCATGTGGTCCAGATGATCGTTGCCGGCAGTCAAGCGGTCCATTTTTTTCCCCCCATTTTGTAAATGGGAAGTCTGCTGTCGGCCAGAAAGCAGCTTGGTGCAGTGACACATGCCCACAGAGAGGGCTCAGTGTGCCACCTCTGGCATGAGTGGCATAGGCTCGCCACCACTGCTCTATAGAATTGGATAAACTTATAGGAATATGGTATAAACAGCAAAAATTGTGGGATAGAAACTATAAATTAATAATGCTACTGCATATAAGAAAACTTACATAAAATGTTTTATAGATGGCACTTGCCTACCAGCTAGATTAGCCAAAAATGTTCAAAGATTAATGTCACTGAATGTTGGAAGTGCAGCCAGATTCAGGCAATCGTACTTACCAATATGTGTGTGAGACATGCCCCAAGGCAAAAATATATTTGACTCTCACAAAATACACACTTGGGACAGAGAATATGATAAAGAACTCATACATTTAAAACCAGAGATTATTCTTGTTGGGCATCATACTCCCAAAAAAATATGATAAAGGAATATGTACTTAATATTACATGTCGTTAACAACGGCAATTGTATTGCCCAGTATATTGGACCAAGTGGATGCAGTTCCCACATGAAGAGAAGGAATAAAAAAGATAATAGAATTGTAACAAAATGAACAGATTAACACTTGCAAAATTCAGGAAGAAAGAAGACACTGAATGGTATTGAAATAGTGATTCGTTATCTAAGGTCAACAATAGAACAACAGGAAGTTAGAACCTTTAAAACCACAAGAAGGATTAGTTTATATTATTTAAACTATATACTTATTTATTTATACTACATGACCTACAATGTCCCTTGCCAACTCCTGATCTACTTATGAGAGCGCTGATTACTGTACAATTGTTATTAATGTTGATTAGGTATTTAAATCTAATATTGAATTAAGATATGTATAATTGATATAGTAACGAAATCATAATTAACAAGGACTTATTATGAAGAATAATTATTACAAGACAGGATGAAGATTGCTCAAAGTAACTTATAACCAGACACACGGCTGTGTCATTATGGATTTGAGAAACGGTAGCTTTTTCTACTTATTCAGTTAATAACGTAAAAAACTGCCAAAAAAATAAATAAATTTGAGTCAGTTGTCAATTACATGACCATGAAGATATATAATCACACTGTTCAGGGAGGATGCTGGGACAGTTGAAAAATGTCATAAGTCACATTTTTCAGTGCGCGTTGTAACTTTGGTCACTAAATGAACTAAGTCGAGGATTACCTTTCAAAACTACGACAGCTAGAAAAGGTCCACTTCTATTTTCAGGAGCTTCTTAATCTATTGTTGAAATAAAGTGGAGCACTATCTGCTCCATTGTGTTCAAAAAAATGTGTTTTCTTAATGGGAATCACCAAAGAGATGGAGTTCCAATTTAAGAAATAATCAGGAATTGAAAGAGAAGCTTTAGTATTTATAGTAAGGCTGAAAAGGGGGAGAGATGGGAGCAAAGCGCATCTAGTATTGCTAAATGGTCTAATTTCTTTGGTGACTAGATAACACACCTGATTAACTCCCGGCAGTCCTCAATTACAACCTATTTGTTTAGTGACCATCTGAAGATCACAACAGCACTGGAAAAGTGACAAATAGAATAGAATAATTTTTCACTTTGGGAAAGCTACGCACTAATTGGCACACATTTAAAAATGAAATTTCATGCATACATCTTAAAGGGTCACCCTCCAAATGTTACTACAATACAAGATAAGATAAACAAACAAACACAAAATTAGTATATGCACGATATATCATTACACAGAGAAACTACAGTCCTGGTTTGGATGTATACCTATATTTTCAGGACACTATCCTCCTCCCCACCAAAATAAAAAAAATGGGTAGAAATGTTCATGTCGCAGTACTTATTGGAGCAAATTTAATGACTGTGTTTTGGCCTCCGAAACCTCTGCGCATCCCGTTTTTGGCCTCCGCCGCCCGCCCAGAAGAACTTTCTGCAGGCCAAAAACAGGATGCTTCGGGGAAAGACAAAAAACTTTTTCTTGTTTGCCCTCTAAACCTAGATGCCTTTATGGTTGCCATCCCGTGCATCTATAGTGTGAAGAATACAGTACACGTTTGGTGAGAACCAATCTTGTGAGTTTACAAAACGGGCGATGGCATAGGAACAAAGGCTGTTTAAAGATCTGGATAGGTCCTGCTGAAATACACTGAAACCTCCTCCAGAGGGGAGACAACAGAAACAGACTATAAACGTGGGTGTAGGGTCTCTAACGATGCTATACACAGCTCTAAGCAAAGAAGCGACTATATGGCAGTTTATCCTAATAATGAGAAGAGCCGTAGTTTTCTACTGAATATTCCTTCGACGTCCTTAGCACTATTCCTACTGTATGAACTTTATCCTATCTGAGGCAATACTTGGCTGCAACCTGTAAACTTAAACAGTGTTAAAATGCTCTCACGCAGTCGTGAACTCTGCAAAAAGTGGTCAGGACAGAAGAGAAAGGAAGTGCATCTCTTTATCCGACGCTAGGAAATCCGCAGCGACATAAATCACATAGAATGACTGCTCTCGTTGCACGCTTCCACATAATATGATGTCTGGGAGAGACCCAGCTCAGACGTTGTTAGTTATCTGCCACACCACAAATATCTTAATATGTCACGGTCACCATCACAGCTACATCCTTCGATGCTGATGTGACTGTTTTCACACAACATTACAGCATCCTGCTATGCACATGATCAAAATTTAACAGCGGCTTGCAAGCTGGCAATGTATTTATGACGGTGCATATGTCGGGGGTCATGGACCATTTTGTGACTTTCTGACAGAAAACTCTCACTTCGCAACCACCTTTACTAACTTAACAACTGCAGTGATTCACTTAGCAACTGTGGCAAGAAAGGTCATAAAATGAGGCAAAATTCATTTAATAACAGACTTGCTTAGGAATGGAAGTTTTAGGCTCAAATGTCATCAAAGTCTACCTGGAGTTTAAGGTCAAAACAGGGAGGGATTTGGAGCAGTCGGTGTAATAAACAACATTTACATCTAGTGCCATTAAATCAATGTTTTACCCATAAGTTGACTGATTCCTTCCTTTACCTAGCCAGGTGAGATTGTTTTTTAACTTAAAAAAGAAAGTTTTTTACGGCTCTATCTATCCGTAAAAAAATTCTTCCAAGCATCAAAAGACAGGGCAGGCGACCTTACCCAAAAAGGCAACATTTCTGGAGTTCTCCAGCATGACATCTCTGTACAGGTCTTTCTGAACAGGATCTAGCCAAGACCATTCATCCTCAGAGAAACACACAGCTACCTCCTTTAAAGAGACAAGAACCTGCCAAATAAATAAAAAAAAAGTGCACACCCCTATGAGCAAACCAATTGCATTTGGGGAAATTCTCCCCTTCGGTTCAAGAATCCCAAAGCAAAGATCTGCAGTGGGTTAAACAGGAATCTTCTGAGGGGTTAAAAAAAATCTGATGTGAAAAAAAAAAAACTGACAGAGCTCACAGGATTTGACTGAAGTAACATCAGTAGAAGCAGCAAATTATCTGAGGAAATGAATTCTGGACATCTGTTTCAGTCAGGCGTCCGTTCACAATCATCCAGATCTGGAGATATTTATGGGTAGGCTTTGACTTACAACCAACTACTTGAACAGGGATGGGCTTCAAAAATTTTAGCCAAGGATTCTCTGCCGGGTTGCTGAGTGGGCGTGACCATGGTGGGCGTGGCCTACTCATCCTTCTGCACCACGAGGGGGGCGCATTTTTACCCTCCCCGGGGCTCCGGAGGCTTTTCTTGAGCCTCCAGAAGGATGAAAACAGTCTCCGAGGGCTCCAGAGCCTCTCTGGAAGCTTCCAGAAGACCAGTTTTTGGCCCACTCCGAGCCTACACCCATGCACTGCACTTACCTGCATCCAAAACAGGCCACGTCGGGACTCCTGGAAGGGATGGGGTGGGCAGAGCCAGCCAGGAGTGGGATTTGGGGGTTCTCGGAACTGCTCAGAATCTTAGGGGCTCTCCAGAACCCCTGGATATGACATCATCTATCTCCAGTTTACAACACAATCCTTTCAACAGTTCCAAGAAGGCTCCACACTCATTTGCACTAATCTAGTGATCCCGACGACACAGATAAACCTCCAGTGGCCTCAACAACTCTTTAAAACATGAGTGTCAAACTCATGGCCTGCGAGCCAGATGCATCAAGCACTGGCCACGCCCACCCCCAGTTTAGTGAAGGAGGAAAAAAATTCATGTTACATCACATGACAAGAGTTTGACACTCCTGCTGTAAAAGAAGGCAACTGACCGGCTCTCTGCAAGGAAAATAAATGCTTCTATTCCCCACAATCCAGTCAGAGCTGAAGAAACTTCTTGGATGAGAAGTAAAACATCTTCAAAGAAAAGCTAGAAAGTCCAGTTGCCTCTTGAAAAATCACCTTTGGGACAACCGAGGCCTGGATAACTGAGAAACTCCATAATCAATGATGGCTAACCTTTTTGGGCTCCTGTGCCAAAAATTGTGCGTGCACTCGCACGCTTCCATTCCAACACCCAGAAGGCAATGTGCGCCCCCCCTACACCCCCCAAGCATGCACATGCAATCCACCCCCACCACCCCCTTACCTGCACTACATCTCACAGCTGACTTTCAGCCTGTTTGAGGCCTTTTTCGGCCTCCCAAAGGCTTGAGGAAGGCTTCTGCAGGCTTCTGCACGCTTTGCTGGCCTGAAACTAGCCCCATTTCATCTCTTCCTGTTTTTCTGAAAATACAGGAAGTGACAAAACGGGGCTAGTTTTCAGCCTGCAAAGCCTGCAGAAGCCTTCTTCAAGCCTTTGGGAACCCGAAAAATCCAGCCAAAATCAGCTGTGAGGTGCGCACATGCGCAGTAAATTTGCCTGCAGCTCGCATTCCGCCACAAATGGCTCTGCGTGCCACCTGTGGCACACGTGCCACGGGTTCGCCATCACGGCCATAAACATTTGGGCTCAATTGTGATTGTAAGTTGAGGACTACCTACTATTTTCGTTTTTGGCAAAACCACACTCATAGCAAACAATGGGTCCACCCTTAAGACCTCCACATTCATTTAAAAACTGTGCATTGGCTGTAAAAGAAAACATCGCGCCACCAGTGTGGTTACATGCCTGACTTGTTTTACGATTGTTATGGCTATAACGGGTAGACTCTATTACAGTCTTAACTTGAGCGCTTCTCTAACGCAAGAATTTCAGTGTCCTTCTGTGAAGGCAAATGAAATATCTTACCTACATGATGGCAAACCTTTGGCATGCGTGCCAGAAGTGGCACCAAGACCTAATCTCTGCCAAGCACAACAAAGCCGTCGCCCCAGAGCAGATCCACTGTGCAGGTGCACACGCTGCCGCACACACCAGCGTGATCATCAGGTAGCTGCCGTGCATGTGTGAGGGGCACATGCAGGAGGATGTGCATGCATGCAGAGACATGTGGCGCACATGGGGGGTTTCCACGTGCATGCACAAGAAGACAATGGCATGTGAGCGGGTTTGCAAACGCATACGTAGAGACGCACAGTCGTGCAGGGGGTCTGCATGCATGCGCAGGGAGCGTAGGAAAGCCCAAGTGCATTGCCTTATGGGTGATGGCACGTGTAGACGGAAAGGTTAGCCATCACTGCCTTACCTCAACGTCCAAAGGTGCTTTTCAAGAGGCAACTGGACTTTCTGTCACAGAATTATAAAGAAGGCACAACTCACAACAACACAACAAGAACAAAGAACACAACAAAGGCAAATTTTTTTACCCTAATCGCTTAGACAGGAAAAAACATGCCAAAACAGAAAAAACAACCCAGATAATGAGGTACAAAACTGTCCTGACAAAAGAGCTCACCCAAACAGAAAATAAAACATTTAGGCCAAAGGACTGAATTTTTTCAGTAAACACCAGAACAGCTTACCAATATAGATCTCCTCACAGCCAGAAGTCAGCCATCAGGAAACAATAAACTAGCAGAACCAGAAGCAGAACACATTAAGGGTGAGGGTAGATGCAGCCCTCGCCAGTGCAAAACTGCTGCTTCCAATCTCACAATTCAAGAAAGAGAAGCAGTAACATCTCTAGGAAGAGAACCAAACATCACCCTCCTGCCAGCTGATAAAGGAAATGCACAGTCATCCTGAACATAGATGACTACAAGGCCTAAAGGTAAACATAAGGGTTTCCCCTCGCACATATGTGCTCATCTCCGTTGTCTAAAGCCGAAGAGCCAGCGCTGTCCAAAGACATCTCCATGACAACGTGACCGGCATGATCATGGTGACCGGCCAAAGGCACACAGAACTCTGTTACCTCCCACCAAAGAGGTCCCTATTTTTCTACTTGCATTTTTTTAGCATGCTGGTTGGCAGGAAGCTGAGAACAAGTAACAGGAGCTCACTCCGTTACGCAGTGCTAGGGATTCGAACCGCTAAAACTGACCTTTCTGATCGACAAGCTCATGTTTTGGCCACTGTTGCCCCGAACGAGGGGAATCATCCACAGACATTCTTTCTTCACAGACAAAAGTCTGTCAGCTGCTTCTAATCTGGACAGTTGCAGCAAAATGTACTGTGGAACCTTCTCATCTTCGGAAAGAGTGCAGGGACAGCTCATAAAAGACTCTGATTTTTGGAGTGCCATCAACATTCAGATGACCTGGAGCTTCAATATCATATATAGAGTCATTGAAAGAGACCTCCAACTGATATTTGTTATCTTAACTGACATTTAATTCCCTACCTGAAGTCCGGGGTTCAACGGGCTCTTCAACTTCTCTAGACACAGAAGAACCTATGTAATGCAGATTTTCCATTCCCTGTGAGGTAAAAGCAACATAAGCAGAATTTTTAGAAACATAGTTTATTAAGATATGGGCTCGTATTATGCAAAACAGGGCCCAGAGAATCAGGAGAAAAAAAATGCCTTCTTCCCAAGGAATCTTTTCTTAAACCTGAGAAGAGTGCCCTGACTGGATCTTCATGAATTCCCACTGAAGAACAGGTCCCCGGAATAACCCTGGCCAATCCCTTCTTTCCTCCCGATTCTCAGAGATGGGCTTCAAGTTTAGTCCTTGGAACTGATAGACCTAGGAAAAGCAAGAATAAAAATAAAAAAAAGTACAAGAAGAGAATTTATGAAAAAGAAGCATATTCTTACTGCCAGCTCAAAAAAATATGAGCTAGTGATGTGTGGCTGCAGCCAAAAAAACCTAATACAATCCTTGGTTGTATAAATGGAGGCATAGAATCGAAAATAAAAGTATTTGTATCGCTTTAATAAAGCCTTAATAAGGCCACATCTGGAATACGGCATCCAATTTTGGTCACCACATTACAAAAAAAATGCTGAAGCTATGGAAAAAAAAGTGCGAAGAAGAGCATTAAGATATCAAAGTAATGGAGACTAAAGCATATGAAAAAAGATTGCAAGATTTGATGGATGGATGGATGGATAGATAGATAGATTCTTTATTGGCCAAGTGTTACTAGACACATTAAGGAATCTGTCTTGTGCAATTGCTCTCAGCGTACATAAAAGAAAAGATACCATTTGTGAAGAATCATAAGGTACAACACTTAATAATATCATAGAGTACAAATAAGCAATCAAGTCATACTAGGAAACTGTCAAATATAATAAAGGGTTTGTCTAGTCTGAGAAAAGAAGGACTGGAGAAAAGAGGGACATGATAGAAGTATTTGAGAGGTCAAATACAAAGAGAAGGGGGTCAACTTATTTTCCCAAAATACCTGAAGGCAGGACAGGAAACAAATGCATGGAAACTAATCAAGTTTTTAAATTAAGAAGCAACCTGGATTAAGGGAAAAACTTCCTAATTCTTCCCTAATCAAGAAGCAACCTGGAATTAAGGAAAAAACTTCCTAACAGTGAGGACAGTTAACCAGTGGAACAGCTTTTCACCAGAAACTGTGGGTGCTTCAACACTGGAGGTTTTAAGAATAGACTGGACAGTCACTTTTCTGAAATGGTATAGGATTTCTTGCTTCAGCAGGGGGTTGGACTAGAAGACCTCCAAGGTCCCTTCCAGCTCTATTCTGTTTGACTGAGAGCTCAACATCTCCTAAGTATCTTCACAAAACTGTTAAGGACCCCTGTAAAAATTGAAACAAATGGTTATTCCTTGAGATCCCTTTGGGGTCTCTCACCTGCGGCTCTCCCTGCTCCTTCTGCTCTTCCGCCTGGCTCAGGAGAAACCCTTCGGCCAAGGCCACTGCCTGGGAGCTGGTCTCTGCTCCACACTCCCGCACCCAGTTCTCCATCTCTGGCGGCAGGAGGGACAGGAACTGCTCCAGGATCACCAGGTCCAACATCTGCCCCTTGGTGTGTTTTTCCGGCTGCAACCACTGGCGGCAAAGCTGGTGGAGATGGCTGCACATCTTCCGGGGTCCCTGGTCCCACAAGCTGGATGGCAGGGCACGCATCTTCCTCCCGGTTGTTTTCCACAGGGCATCCCAAAAACCCTTCACGTTCCTCCACGGAGCATCATTCATAAAGGGGAGGTCCGACTCTGCCTGCTCCTTTGGATGAGGGAAAAACAGAAGTCGGTGGATACAGGTAGTTGTTGACTGACAAGAGTTCGTTCAGTGACCGTTCAAAGTTACGATGGCACCAGAGGTGGGCTGCTACAGGTTCACACAGGTTCAGGCAATCCTCCAGCTCAGGGGTTGGCAACCTTTTGGACCTCAGGGACCACCAAACTCATTATTTTAAATTCCGCGGACCACTAATGTGAATTCTGACTGACGTGGCTTGCCAATGTTGGTGGAAGGGAGAGGGAGAGATAGAGAGAGATCTGATCTAACCTCAGAGTGCTAGTGATGTTCTCTCTCTCTCTCTCTCTCTCTCACACACACAGATCCCTTACACACCCACACCTCCTCCAAGGCAGCCACATTCCTAGCCTGCTTTTGAGCTCCGTTCTCAGGCTTCATGCAAGGAAAGCAGCAGAAGACTTTCTTTCTCTCCCCATCACAAATATTGCCAGAAATGAGTCTTCGCCGGCGCAGCCTCTTGGAACAGGATGTCTTGCAGGGTCCCAAAAACTCATTTCTGGTGGAGTTTGGGGGAGAGAAAGACTTTTGCTGCTTTCCTTGCATTCAGCCAAAAGCAGAAGAAAGAAATGGAAGATGCAACCCTGTGGCCAGGCAAGTTCCTCCCCTCCGTCCTTTCCCCCCCTCCCCTCACTACCTTGTGTTATTCTCAATGCAAGTGACGCAAGCCTTGTTTTGCCGTGGGACATGTGGGCAGCACAGCCTTGTGATCCCCCGCAGCCTGGATTAATTGCTTTGGGGGTGACATTTCTCTGCAGACCACCAAAATTTTCTCGCAGACCACAAATAGGCCCACTGGTTGGCAACCATTGCTCTAGTTAAGGTTCTGCCCAGTTTGGGGAACCTGTCAATCCCACCCTTACACCTCACCCCTCCCACCCTACGCCACCCCTCCCAGGAGTCTCCACATGGCCTGTTTTGGATGCCAGGTAAGTGCAGGGCCTGAGCAGAGGTTCGGGGAAAGTGAGAAACAGGCCTCCCAGAAGTTCTGGAAGTTCAGAAATGGGGCCCATTTCTAGCCTTCGGAGAGCCTCTGGAGCCCGGAGGCTTGAGGAAAGTCTCTGGAGCCTGGGGAGGGCGAAAATGTCCCCCTGCCATGGTGCAGAAGACCAAAGAGGCCACATCCACCATAGCTACGCCTACCCAGCAATCAGGAAGAGAACCGGTTGCTGAAGTTTTTGAAGCCCACCCCAGACAGCAGTGAAAAATATGACCGACCATTTTAGAGTTACGACCTTTGCAGCCTTCCACCAGGATCATGTGATCAACATTCAGATGGCTCACCAACCGGTTCATACATACGACCGACCGTTGCAGCCTGAGTCATGTATGATCACCTTTTGCAAACCCCAACAAGCAACGTCAACAGGTTGGAATGTCTCTCTCGCAGGGATTAACCACCGTGGCAAGAAGTGTCGTTAACACGGGGGGGTGGGGCAAACTCCCTTCAGGAATGACTCATTTAATGACAGGAATATTGGGCTCATGAACGGAGGACTACCTGTGCAATGATTCGCTTCCCAAGGGAGGGGCAGAAAGGTGCAGTACGATGGGGCAAAACTCTCTCCGCACACATTGTGCACTTAAGCAAAACTCACTCAACAAACGCTTCGTTTAACGACAGAAACCTGGGTCGTAAGTGGGGAGAGGGGGAAGGGGCTACCTGGACAGTCTTTCCTGATTCAAGAGGCTCCCGATGAAGCTGTGCCTCCCCCTCCTGGGGAATTTTGGGCAAGGTCTCGTCAGGAGCTTCCTCCAGATGCGCAGCAGCCGGCCCGCTCCGCTCCTTGCGCACCAGGCGCAGCGCCTTCTCCAGCACCGGGCGCAGCTCCCGCAGGGGCAGCTCGTCTCCTCGACCGGCCCAGCCTCCCTCCCGCAGGGCTTGGATCAGGCCCCGCACCCGCCGCCCCGGCCGGCCTCGCCTTTCCTCCCGCAGCATCCACTCCAGCGCCCAGAGCGCTTCCCGCGGCCGCTTCTCCAGCAGCGCCTCCAGGGCGAGCTGCAGGGCGACCGCGGCGTCCCCGGGCAAAGCGGATCCCTCCTCCTCCTCCTCCAGCCCCGCCGCCACGTTCAGCAGCGCCTCTCGCAGCCCCGCCGCCGGATCCGCGCCTCTGCCCAGAGCTTGGATGCCACGCAGGAGAGCCACCTCCAGCCTCAGCAAGCCCTGCAGCCGTTCCTGCTCGGCTTTGGAGAGGACCGCGTCCCCGGCTAGCAGAGCCTCCCTGCCTCGCCGGGCTTGCTTGAGCTCCGCGCGAAAGCCCCGCTCCAGATCCGGCGGCTCTCCCGGGTTCCCCGCCCAGCCCCAGCTGGCCCGCATCGGCTCCGACACGTGCGCCGCCAGCAGCGCCTCCGCTTCGGCCAGCCTCCGCGCCAGCTCCTCCGGGGAGAAGCCCATCGGGGCCATCGCTCGCCACGCTCCGCTTCTTTCCAGTGGGAGCAGGTGGGAACCCCGCCCTCTTTGGCGGGCCCCTCCTCCCGAAAGGTGGAGCTTCGTGAGCACCGCCCCTTTCCGTCTTTTTCCCCCCCGCGAGGCGGGAATCCCTTTCTTAGGTCTTTTAACCGGGCGCCCGCGGACGCCACTTCATGAAAAAGCGTGACGTGGCTCGGCCTCTTCTGCGCCCAGATGGGAATAAATATTGAAAGAAGAGACCTCAAGGAGAGAGAATACCGATTTAAGGAAGCACCCTTTTCAAAATGTTAGCGAATAATACCAAGTTAAGGAAATGTCAAGCTGCAAAGAGCTAATTTTAGGGAGTTAAAAGATAGCAGCTTTGATTTCACCTAATATTTTGAACATAAGGAGAAGCCTCCGTTGTATTGGAACTTTAGGGTAGATTAAGAATGTAAAAGGATAAAGAATATAACGTAATGGGATTGTTCAAATAGGGAAAGTCCCCTTTAAATCCAAGGGGACTCATTCCAGAAGTGACTCAGTCAAGAGATGTGCCCCAAAATGGAGGTTTTTAAGAAGAGATTGTCTGAAATGGTATAGGGCAGTGGTGGCTCACCTTGTTCGGTTCCCATGCCGATAATTGTCCACACACTTGCTTGTGCGTGCTTACATGCCAGCTCCCAGAAAGCAATGCGTGCTGGGGCCCCCACACCTCCTGCGCAGGCGCGCGCAACCCCCTCACGCACGTTTTCTCGCACAATTCCCCCTCACATGTGCACGCCTGCACATGCATGATTCCCCCTTGACGCTGCGCATCTGCGCATGCGTGATTCCTTCACATGCAATGCATCTGCATGCGATTTTCCCCCTTGCGTGCTGCACATCTGCACGTGAGCTATTTCCCTCATGCACAGCATGTCCCTGTGCATGCACGCGCATCTCCTGTGCACTCCGTCCGCATGTGCACCAGATACCCGACATTCAGCTGTTGGGCAGCGGTGCATGCACGCATGCAGCGTAGCTCTTCCGGGCAACCTATTGCATGCCGGGGAAATGACTCTGCATGCTACTTCCGGCACGCATGGCATAGGTTCGTCAACACGGGTATAGGGTCTCCTGCTCGAGCAGAGGGTTAGACTAGAAGACCTCCAAGGTCCCTCCCAACTCTGTTATTCTGTTATATTTGGGGTGCCTGAACTGGTAGTGTGGGTTGTGGCCTTGGGGTTATGNTTGCATCTTTGCAACTCCAGCCTGGATTTTATCTCTCCAAGGCCATTTCTGTTAGCTCTGCTGTGCAGCAGCCTCTGGTTGCCTAGCTACAAGGGAGTTGGGCTGTAGTTTGTTTCAAGTTGCTGTTTTCACCCACCTTGTGTCAGAGTTTGCCTAGCATTTCCGGCTTTCCTAGTAAAATTCCTCTTAAAAATTTCCTAGTAAAAATACCTTACACCTTTTAACTGGAGCCAAGGGTTTGTCTTTCCTAATGTAGAAAGTTGCCAGCCAGCCTTCTCCTAAAAGAATGAAATATTCTAGGAAATATTAAAAAGGCAAAATGTTTCCCCTAAAAGAGAAATAAAAATATTTAAGGGACACAGAAACTTAAGACTCAGCAGATATTTTGGTGCCAGTTTATCTACAAGACAAAATACTGGGGCATCTTATCTACAAGACAAAACACTGGGACATCTTATCTACAAGAAAAAAGACCTTCAGCTCCAAGGTACCTTTACTCAAGATTCAAACCAGGACAAAGCCATTAACCCATAACATCTAACAAAATGAAATTCCATGTAGAGAAAAGTAAAGTCCTACACTTAGGATTTAGGCAAGAAAAACCAAAAGTACACATATAGATTGTGTGAAACCAGGCTTAATAGCAGTAACTGTGAGAGGGATCTTGCAGTCTTAGTGGACAACCAGCTAAATAGGAGCAAGCCCTGTGCAGCAGCAAAGAAAGCTCATGCAATCCTAAATTGCATTAATAGAGGGATGCAATCAAGATCAAGTGAGGTAACAATACCACTCTATAAAGCCTTAGTAAGACCACATATAGAGTACTGCATCCAATTTTGGTCACCACACTA
>BHFT01017874.1:0-16119 GCA_004320025.1 Laticauda laticaudata | reverse complement strand
ACTCAAAGAATAACCATAGGTTAGGATTCTTTAACAGTTTTACCTAATAATGTTTTGAAGATGCTAAGGAAAGTTGTTTAAGGCAAATTGTTCCATTGAGCAGACTGCGAGAATCTGCTTTTACTTTCTTCCGTAAATTCTCTTAATTGCACTTCTTTGCTTCTCCAGGCCCTTCATTTCCAGAGGCCTGACTTGAAGTCCATCTCTGTGAACACTGAGGAAAAGAGGGATCTTCCAGATCCTTCCCGGGAGTTGGTCTTCCGTGGGATCTTCCACGAAGATCAAAGTCAAGACACCTTCTGCGGTAAGAGAGCATTCTTTGGGGAGAAAGCTGTTGTACTTTGTTCTTTTTGGATCTCCTTTGCATTCCTATGTTCGTAATGATGTTTCTTAAAATTCTGCTTTTGACATTTTTACTCACAGAGAATGGAAAGTCCGCATTCATAGGTTCCTCTCCTTTTTCTAATGGGGTTGAAAAAACAGTTGAACCTCTAACTCAGGTATTGTTTATTTTATCTTTATTTACTGGATTTGTGTGCTTCCTAGTTCATCTAGGGGTAGGAGAAGAAATGTCAGGGAAGATAGGTTACAGATAATCCTCAACTTACGATCACAATTGAGCCCAAAATTTATGTTGCTAAGTGAAATATTTGTTCAGTGAGGTAGCCTCATTTTATGACTTTTTTCTCACAGTTAAGTGAATCATTACATTTGTTAAGTTAGTAACATGGTTGTTCAGTGAATCTGCATTCCCCATTGAGTTTGCTTGTCAGAAAGTCGCAAAAGCTGATCACATGACCCAGGGACTCTGCAATTGTCATAAATATGAACCAGTTGCAAGCAGCTGAATTTTGATCATGTGACTATGGGGATGCTGCAACAATCATAAGTGTGATAAGCCATCATAAGTCCGCTTTTTCAGTGCAGTTGTAACTTTGAATGGTCACTAAATGAACTGTTGTAAGTTGAGGACAACTTGTATTATGCGGTCTCTTGTTATAGGCTCTGTATATAATATTGTATATTGTTTATAGCAATATAAAATGGGGGCTCAGCTTCAGTAATGCTTAGCTTAACTCTCCTCTCAAAACTGCTTTGGACCTGACAAGTCAAAATTGGATTGAGTGTCATCCAAATATTGAATGGACTTCACAAATCTAATCTTTCAATGAGCCCTCTGTACACGCTTGGGAACGTGTGTGTATATGAGGGAGCAGGACTGATTCCCCAAGAGACCCTCAGTCCATTGGCTAATATATTAAGAAGATCCCAGCAATGCATGGTTCTGCAACTGGCTGGCAAGACGTGAACCAGTGATATGCCTATCTGTGAATTGATCCAGAAAGATACTTTGGTTCATTCACTGAAGGGCCATAAAAGTTGTGCAAGCATGGTTTATTTGATTTGGTAGCCATTTCCAACCAATGCTTCTGAGAGACCAATAAATAACACTATTTAATTGTAGCTTGCACTATTTTAATTGTTAAAATTGAACCAGTTGGCTTATACAAAGGGAGACAGGCGTTCTCTTAAATATCTGGGACCTTTGGTATAAAGTGCTTTATTTATAGGTTACAATAATTCAAATTTATTAGCCACTCCCCCAGATAAAGCAGTTCTGAATCATAACAAGAACCAGTTCTGCATTTTGAACCAGTTAAAGCTTCCAGATAGTCTTGAAGAGCAGCCCCAAGAAAAGTGAATGAGTGACTGAAGATCCTCCCAATCTAGGAAAGGATACCAACAGCACACAAAGTTTTTACAAAGTCCTTTCTGGTTGTGGAGGAAGTCACCTCAGATTGTGCACCAATCTTGAAAAGAGATGTGCTTCCCTATCCAAGATCAGAGATGAAATATCTCCAGATCTGAGTGGCTATGGACCTAAGCAGATCTAACCTGTTTCCTCAGATACTGTGCTTTGTCCACAACTATTACTACATAGGTCAAATGCTGTGAACTCTGTTTTTTTTTTTTTACATCAAGTTTTTAACCCTGCAGAGCATGTCCCAAAGGTGCCTTTTAAAAGGTGACTGGACTTTGATTTTTTTCTTTCCTTGAAGATGTTTCACTTCTCATCCTAGAAGGTTCNGAAACCAAAGAGAGAATTTATGACATTTGGGGGGAGGATGTAAGTTAATAACTGCATCTATGGGAGCATGTGCCTGGTTTTTAAGTCAATTGCAATGATCATAAATGTCATTGTTTGTTACGGATGCGGTTTTGTCGAAAACTGAAATAAGTACTGGTTTTTGGTAAAACCATTATAAGTCATGGTCACATGACTGCTGGATGCTGCAAATGGCAGTAAATGCAGCCATGTTGCTCTGGGCCTGAAGTATGGTCATGTAACCATGTGGTGGTGGAGGCGTGAGCATCGGAACTTTAAATGCAGGTCATGGGTCCCCTTTTTCAAATAAATTGAAATATCTCCAGATCTGGATGACTACAAACTGAAGCTTGACTGAAACATCTAAAGACTCCTCAGATAATCTGCTTCATCCAAAAATCTTATTTCAGTCAAATGCTGTGAACAGACAGCTTTTTTCACATCAGATTTTTACCCCTGCAGAAGATGTCTGTTTAACCCACTGCAAATCTTTTTGCTTTGGGATTCTCGAATCAAATGGAGAGAATTTTGAAAATAAAATTTGGATGCTCATAGGGATATATGCCTGTTTGCAGGTTCTTGTCTCTTTAGCGGAGGTGGCTGTGTGTTTCTCTGAGGAGGAATGGTCTCAGCTAGATCCTGTTCAGAAAGACCTGCACAAAGAAGTCATGCTGGAGAACTCCAGAAATGTGGCCTTTTTGGGTAAGGCCCCCTGCCCTGCCCCCAGATGCTTAGAAGAAATACTTTGTGAATAAATAGAGCCAGCTATGTTTTCTCTTTTAAAGTTTCATAAAATGATCTTACCTGGCAAGGAAAAGGAGAGGTGCTGTCATTTTAAAAAATTCATTTAATGATACTAGATGTAACTGTTGTTACTATGTTGACTCCTATTTCTGTACCCCAAATTCCTCCCTCTTTTCACNCTCCCTCTTTTCACTATATACTTGTTCTTTTCCCAGTTAATGGCAAGAATTTCAAGTTAAGCAAAATATTAGATGTAGTTAGTACAACTCCTTGCTCCCATTCCCCCACTTCTCCATCTCTGCAATAAATATTACAAGCTTCTTCTCTCTGATTCCTCACTTTCTTCAATTGAATTCCAGCTGTGAGTAGAATTCCCTAAATAAAATTAATTTGTTCAGTAAAATGTGTAACAGTGTAAATGTGCTTTTTTATTTAAATAAGTGGATTTTGTGACAGTTTAAGAAACTTATAAATAAGTATCTATTATATGCTACTATTTTCTTCATATTACTGTTATAACAAGCTGTCACTCAAAGTCCAACTTTTGTAAGCTTTGATCAGAGTATTTTATGTTAGTCAGAGCAGAAACACCTTTCAAAACAGGAGAATCCTTGGCAGATTTTCACTAGGAAATTTACACTTACCTTCTATGCCATGAATTATTAGTTTGTTTCCTCTACTTGCCTCAATTTTCATTCATTTTTTTTTCTCTTAAGGAAATATATTTCAAGAGAACAAGGAAATCTTCCAAACATTCAGAGATGAAGAGAGAAGAAAGGAGTTTTCACACTCAATAGAAACAACAGAAAATGAAAGAAATACTGTCAAAACAGGAGTAAAAGGAGCTTAACTTTCCCATCCATAATGAAATTTCAAGGAGAAATCAGAAAAGGTAATTCCAATTGTGGAAAATGTTGGAAAGCATTTGAAGAGAGCTTAGATCTATATTGAACATACACCAATTCCATTAAAGAAGAGGATCTAGGAGCGAAGAGGTTGAAAAGCTACCAGTTGGACTTCTAGTATTTCTTTATGTGGAGAAGCCAACATGAGAAATAACACATATAAAAGTACAGAGAATGGAAAGTATTTGAGGGAGCAGTTCTCTTATTCCTAGTGAAAGGACTGACTCAGGGGAAACCATATAAATGTGTGGAATGTGGAAGGAGTTTCAAGCCAGCGTGGTATATCTAATTCCCATAAAAAATCCACACACAGAAGAGAAACCTTATAAATGTGAGAGTGTGGAAAGAGCTTTACATCAGAAAGTCATATCTCTTAATTCCCCATAAAATGATTCAACACAGGGGAGAAACCATATAAGTGTGAAGAGTGTGGAAAGAGCTTTACCCAAAATATTCAATTGACTTCACATCAGAGAATCCATACAGGGGAAAAGCCATATACATGCATGGAGTGTGGGAAAAGCTTCAGGTGGAGCAACTCAGCTTACTTCCCATCAAAAGGATCCACACAGGAGAGAGACCATATAAATGCATGAATGTGGGAAGACTTTCAGTGAGAGCAGTTCTCTTACTTTCCACAAGAGGATCCACACAGGGGAGAAACCATATAACTGCATGGAATGTGGAAAGAGCTTCAGCAGACAGTTCACTTACCTACCAATAAAGGATCCACACAGGGGAAAAGCCATATAAGTGCTGGAGTGTGGAAAGAGCTTTACGCAGAACATTCAACTTACTTCTCATAAAATGATCCATACAGGGGAGAAGCCATACAAATGCAATGAGTGTGGCAAAAGCTTCAACACACACAGCAACCTTGCTTGTCACAAAAGAATCCACACTGGAGAGAAACCAATACAAATGTATGGAGTGTGGAAAGAGTTTTACTCAAAATATTCAACTCACTTCCCATGTAAGGATTCACACAGGAGGAGAACCATAATGAATGAAAAGAGTGTGGAAAGAGCTTTACTCAAAAAGATTCAACTACCTCTCATAAAAGGATCCACACGGGGGAAGAAAACCATATAAGTGCATGGAAATGTGGAAAGAGCTTCCGTAATAATGGGTCCCTTACTCTTCATGAAAGATCCAACACTGGAGAGAAACCGTATACATGCATGGAGTGTGGAAAGAGCTCACCGGGGCAGTCATTTTGCTTCCATAAAACAATCCACACAGGAGAAAGGCCACACAAATGCCTCGAGTGTGGAAAAAGTTTCCGGAAAACACTTCTCTTACTATTCATAAAAGAATCCACACTGGGGAGAAGCCATATAATGCTGGAATCGTGGACAGAGGTTCCGTGAGAATGGGTCATTTACATCCCATAAAAGAATCCATACAGGGGAGAGGCCATATAAATGCATGGAGTGTGGAAAGAGCTTTACAACAAGCAGTAATCTTACATCCCATATGAGGATCCATTTTGGTATGAATGTGTATTTGTAGATTTTATCTATATAATTATATTTACTTGACTCCTGAGTATATAATGTATATTTCTGAAAAAATACTTCCCTCACTGTGAAACCCTGATTCAAAACTCTGGGTGTCCAAAAGGTATGATCAAAAAAGTACAATCACAACTGCTTGCTTTTTTTGTAAGTCGCACATGAAATGCACATAAAGGCAGAGCTTGTATCACTCAATTATGGGTGTCCTGTTTATAAAGGTTTTGTCATTTTACAGTCCAGCCACATGGTACATCATGAAAAAGATACTTTTTACAGAAATTTGGAGTTGAAAATGCTTGGAATGTCCAGCTTTGCTTCAAAAACCAGTAGAACCACCATTTTATTCATTTTTGGATAAATTTGAAATTGTGTGCTATTTCAATTCATTGAAATGGTGTGCTCATACAATTAATCTCATATATTGTATCTTTGTAGTTTGTGTCTTATATTTCTAATGAGTTTTTTCTTTTTGTTCCAAGTAAGGNATTAATCTCATATATTGTATCTTTGTAGTTTGTGTCTTATATTTCTAATGAGTTTTTTCTTTTTGTTCCAAGTAAGAGATATGCAGGAGAATGAGAACAAAAAGAAGGCAAACGTGTTGACATAGCAAATAATAAAACATGAAATGAGAGAAAAGAGATTTGGAAATCACAGGGAATCAAAATAAAGAAAATGGAAATAAGGGATACCTTTCAAAGAACATTGGCAGAGATTCTTCATGTCTGAAGATATGGCCCAGATATTGCTACTGATCTGATAAGATCACAGAAGAACAAGAAGAGAACTGCCTTTTGCTGTTATTTTTGGGCGGAACAAAAATCAAAGAGAAATTAGACTCAGAGTGGAACTGAGGCTAGAGAAAACTAGAATGAACAGATAGTACGGAACAATTTTAGTCAACAATGTATTTTTTATTTTTTGTCCCAAGAATCCACCTGGAGAGAAGCCAAGTAAATGTTTGGAGTGTGGAAATTTGCTTCAGGAAGAATTTTTGGAATTCCAATGGCCTATATGCACCTTTCTTTAGAGCAGCCAGCAGGGCCATTTCTGCCTTTCTGTAGTGTGATGAGAGCCAGAACAAAAACTACATGTTAAAGTAACATTAAAATAGATAAAGACACTTGGTTGAGATTAATTTCTGATCATGGCTTAATTATTATCTCTAATTTTAGTCACNGTGTGATGAGAGCCAGAACAAAAACTACATGTTAAAATAACATTAAAATAGATAAAGACACTTGGTTGAGATTAATTACTGATCATGGCTTAATTATTATCTCTCATTTTAGTCACATTGGAAAATGAGATGTGACAAGTAATATAAATAAATAAAATAAATAGTTTTTGGAAAGCCATTGGAGCCAGCTCCAAAGGTTTCAGAGTTGACGTTGGTTTGAAAGTGTTTTCTTAAAGAATGTTGAGCCACGTTGCTGCTCAAATTGACTAAAAGCCACTGGTTTGTTCAGTGTCATCAGCATTTTTATCACACCACATTTCACTGAACATCTTACCTTTCTAGGACTCTGTGTTCACTTGTGATAACCCTTTGAGCAGTGCTGAAGGCAGTGAGATTGCAGGGAATGTCTTGCAAAGATAGAGGTTCTGACATGACTGGTCATGAGAAAGAGGTCATGGGCTTGCACTGAGGAAGAAAAGTGGGAATGCAAAAGTTTCCATTAAAGTGGAAAAACCTAGATCCATTGTTCCCTGCTGTCTTGTTCCCTTCATGCATGGCTCAGGTAAGGGAAAAGAAGACTCCAGGAAAATGCCCAGAATACCCAGGAAGTAGGACATGGGGGAACAGCCCTTCATTTCCATTTTCTGATTCTACTGTGGTTGTGTTGGATGGGGGGTGGGGTTGAAAGGAAAGTCCAATGTTATAAAAAACAATATTGCATAGGAACCTAGAAGGTAAAATCTATGAATCAAGGTAAGGCGGTTGTAATCAAACATGAGAAGGCAAGATTGAACATTGATTATCTTGGGAATCAGGAAACTAAAGTGGATGGAAATGAGAAACTTTAATTCAGATGACTTATAAAAAGCATGCCTTAAATTTAGTAATAGAGGGGACAAGGATAAAGCAGTATCAGAATATGTGGGAATGACATTCACTGATGGAAAAATGGATGAAGAAATTAACATTCAAAGAAGCATCTCACACAGCATATTCATGCCCACTTTATGTTACCAGTGACAAACATGGACACTTGGAATAAAACATCAGTGAAAGTTAGTTACCATGGAAATGAGATGTTTAAGGAAAGCTGCCAAGAGTGACCAGAAGGGATAAAATAAAAAAAAAATGAAATTATAATAGAATTGGGATAGATCTTAAACTATAAATAAAAACAGCAAGTTAAGTGGTTTCAGATTCTGTACAATAAAAGGCATTTACAAAAAGAAGGCCAAAGAACAAGAGGTGGACACACAAGAAGATGGAGGGATAATATCAGATATGTTAAAACCATCAAATAATGGTTGAGGCCACCGGAACTGCAAGAAACAGAATTCTGTATCTCAGTAAATTTGAGGGGAGTTTTTCATTTGCTTAGAAATGTATCAGTAACCAAATGCAGATCTGCAATACCATGTCTAAAACTGCTGAGGTAAGGTTGCAACATGAAAAAATAGGTGGTTTCCATCACACGATCATGGTCACCGTTTTTGACTTTGCAGCGATGAGTAATATTGACTCTTCCCCCCCAAATCTTTGTATTTTTTTCACCTCTGGTCCTTTTGTTCCTTTGAGATTTTTTTTTTCATATTTAGGCTGCTTCATAATACTTGGTTCTTGGCCCCTCTCAGGCAATGCATCTCTCTTGAGGAAGCATTTCAGTTCTTCAAAAAAATATTTATTTTTATTATTTGATTTGTCAATCGCTTACAGGATAAAGGTATAAGTATATACAAAGTTATGAATACATGAAATGGGTACAAAAAAGAAAAATAAACAATAGGACAGGGACGGTAGGCACATTGGTGCGCTTACGCACGCCCCCTAAAGACCTCTTAGGAAAGGGGTGAGGTCAACAGTAGACAGTCTAAGATTTTGAGGTTTGGGGAAAAAACCACAGAGTCAGGTCAAGTATTCCCAGACATTGACCACTCTGTTGCTGAACTCGTATTTTGCTGCAATCAAGTTTGTGTGCGGCTAACCTTAAGTTTTGTTATCTATTGTGTGCTCTTGTGTTGTTATGGTTGAAGCTGAAAGTAATTCATTGACAGGTAAGTCATTGCAATGTATGATTATTTATACCATACTTTAGATCTGAAGACGGCATAATTCAAGTTTTCTAGGTCTAGAGTTTCAAGTCTGGTGGCATAAGGTATTCTACAATGAGTAGAGGAGTGGAGAACTCTTGTGAAAATATTTCTGGATTTTCTCAACTGTGCTAATATCAGATACATAATGTGGGTTCCAGACTGATGAGCTGTATTTGAGTTGGGTCTGTTAATATGTTTGTGTATGCTCCAGTTAGTGGTGATATTACAAGAGAAAAAGCTACGTAGGATTAGGTTAAAACTCAATGCCCTTTTGGCTATGTAGTTACAGTGGGCCTCTCACACTTAGATCATTAGAGATGAGTATTCCAAGGTCCTTTACAGAGATTGGATCATCAGCAAGATCTTGACTATTCAGCTTGTATTTATTTTTCTGATTTTTTTTGCCAATAGCAAAGACAGAGCATTTATTTGTTAAGATCTGAAGTTGCCATTTTTTTGACCATTCTGATACATAGTCAAGATCTTTTTTGAAGGGTAGCAGTATTGTTGCGGTATTGAACAGCTTTCCATCATCAGTGAAAAGAATGCAGTTGCTCCTTCATATGATCACAGAGGTCATTTATGTAGAGTATGAACAGAGTTTGGTCCTAGAACACTGCCTTGGGGGACACCACTATTGACAGGTACAGAATTTGATGGATGCTCCCAAGTTTGACCATTTGTTGTCTGTTTGACAGGAATGCTTCTATTCAGTTATGCAGTTGCCCAGAGATACCATAAGATTTTAGTTTTAAGAGTAGTTTGTCATGTACCACTGAATCAAAGGCTTTACAGAAGTCTATGTAGATTGCGTCTTTTTGTTTTGCCCTGAGCGAGTTGTGTAGTCCATATGTTTTTGCAGTGTAAGAGTTGCAGATTACAGGTAGTTTTTTTTCTGAAACCAAATTGTTTATTGGAAAGTAGGTTGTTTGTCTCTAAGTGGAGGATAATGGATTGGTTAATAATTGATTCCAGTGATTTTACAGGTGATGACAGCATGAAGGCAGATAAGGAGTATGGTCTGCAATTTTCAAACTGGCTGGGGTCCCCTTTTTGAAGATGGGGATGACCGTGGCTTTTGACCATAGGTTTAGCAAGGAGTGTGGTCCTGAAAAGATTTTTCAAAGATTATGCTTAGAGGCTTCAGCTATGGCACGTGGATAGCTTTTTAGAGAAGTAGGCACGTATTCCGTCCAGTCCAATAGTTAGAGTATGGTTTTAGATTGCACAGTGCTTTTTCAACATTGTCTTCTGTAAAATTGATATCTATTAGATCATTGTAGTTGTCTGTTAGTTCGGCTAGGAAATACTGGGCATGATCCATTGCTGTTTACAAATACTGAGCCAAAGAATGTGTTAAAGATGTTGGCTTTAATGGTGTCGTCATTCCAGTCTTTCCCATTAGGTCCTATCAGGGTGGGATGGACCTTGAGTCTTTTAGTTTTGTTGTTTACAAGATTGTAAAAAGCACAGGTGGAATTGGTGCATAGAAGATTTTCCTCTTGTTTAATGTGATAATAGATGCATTCAGTCTTTATCTGGTGCATAAATTTTTGTATCAGCTTTTGAAATTGGCAATGTGACCAGATTTGTTTTTAGATGTAAGGACTTTTTCTAGAAGATAACACACCACCTCCTCTATGGATTTCACAATCTGATTGGTAAACATGATAGTCTCTTACTGTGGTAATGGAGTCAGGGAGAGATGCATTGAGCCATGTTTCACAGACAAATATGATGTCGAATTTAGCATATTTAGTAAGAGGAGAAATTCAGGTATTTTATTCACAAGGCTTCTTGCATTGAGTAGCTTGCATTTAAGGCCAGCAGTCGTTGGAATTGAGGTGTTAGGGACGTGCATGCCTAGTCTTGGGTGATGGTGGATTGGCTGAGGTAGGGTTGTGGTTGAAGGTTAAAGCTGAGTTGCAGGTTGTGTGACTTTTGATACAGTCGGGATGGTAGTCAATGTACAGATCCTTCTCTCCATTGTCTAGAGTTTTTGAGTTCAGTACAGCAGCGGGCACGTGGCTGTATGGTTAGGTCAGAGCGAGAACAGAGGTTCTTATGGTTGGTGTTGCTTTTGGCGAAGTGAATTTATCGTATAAATGAATTTATGTTTGCTTGATTCATTTTTGCAAATGACCCTGCAGAAGTGTGGGGCCACAGAGCCATCTCTGTTTTTGAGCTCTCGGCAAGAGGGAAATGTCAATGTAAATTTCATCAGGGGAGATGGTTGATGCTTGATAATCACTGGATGATATTTTGGACAGTTGTGATGTCATCATTGTCATTTATGTCCTCTGGACCAAATAAGATGGCATTTGGACATTTCCGTTCACGCTCAACAACTTCTCTGAGGAGGACTGGATAATCTTTCTTTTAAAGGCATCCAGCGATGCTACTATGGTGTCAAGAGATGTTATTCGTGTTTCTATGGTATAAACTCTTTCAAACAGATCCAATTTGGGTCTGCATGATTTACAGAGATATGGAAACTCATTGGATGATTCTCGGTATTGAATCATTTGCTCGGGTAATCCCAAGCAGTTCATGATGAGTGTATTTGTTACATAGAGAACATTTGATGGAGTTTTTCATTATCCTTTAGATTTTTGTAGCATTTAAGTCATGTGCAGGATTTTTGTGGTTCATGGTGGGGATTATTTTCTCTTTAGGGTGTGGTTTAGCATTGGAATTTTGGTTTAAATTAATTAATGGAACAATTTTGGGAAATCAGTACAGCTAATATCACACCAATCAATCAGTTACAATATTCTCTCTTGTCAAATAATTTTCCTAAGCAACAATCAGCCCAATCAATTAATTATACTAGTCGCTAATCAATTCATTACACTAATCATTAATCACACTGTTCAATTAAATTCACTAAAATCACTAATTTTACTAATCAATTAAATTACATGAATCTTGATCTTTTAACTAATTGGTAATACACTATTTGCATTAAACACTAATCACACTAATCAGTTAAAAAGATAAATCAATTAAACCATCAATGAAATATTTTATAGAAATTGATTATCTGATCATTGATCTAGGTAATGAGGTAGAAAAGTTGTAAGTTTTGAGGTAATGAATTAATCAAGTGCTCTTGAGTGTGTTTAGATCAAAATGTTACGTTCATATAAGTTGCCATCTTCTGATTTTCTCACTTTTTAAAAGAAATTCCTCTACACTCAGTGAACGTGGGCCTTTTCAAGTTTAATTTGGTGCAATTTCTGAGGTAAAATTTTGAGTTGGGCTTTTCTTCATTTGTATTTGTGTGTGTGTGTGTGTGTATTGTGTTTATCTATATATATGAAGAAACACCCATCTCAAAATTTTACCTCAGAAATTTTATATAACTATATAACTATATACATACACATACACACGTGTATGATGTATGTGTATGTTCATATATATTCTCTTCTTGAGGTCTCTTCTTTAAATATTTCTCTTCACGGTTTTAATCTTCAGAGATCATCCCTTGACCCCCACACTCAAAGACCACCATCTCTCCATCCCACAAATCTGTGGTGCCTTTTCAGTGAAATGGTTTATTTTTCAAAATACTCGTTGAGGGAAATTTTCGGGAAATCCCAGGCCAGGGAAGTTCATGAAGAAGCGCTCTTATTTTACAAGAAGAAAAGCATTTTTTTTTTTAGGTGGCACTTCTGGAAACTTGCCTCACGTTTCTTCTCTTCCTCGAGCCTAGAGAACTTAAATTCCCCTTCAGTTTAAATGTCCGGTCCCTCAGGGACCCCTTTTAACAGTCGCTTCTTCTAACGGTCTCTTCAGAGGGGACGGAGCTTCCGGGACTCGCCCCTCGGGGATGAGCGTTCAACAGGGACGGGGCCATTAGCTGCTACTAGGGTCACCAATCCTGCTGGGATGGTGATCCCAGGACGCGGCACTGCCAAGGGCCGAAGATTCGGTTGCCTCTTGTGCGGCATCCAAGAACTGGCCGAGGGCCCAGGCCCAGCTACGACAGGACGGAGGCGCGGGAGGAAGCCTGGCGTGGCAGCGCTGGGATTGACGGCAGAGCTGGAGAGAGCGGAGGGACCGGGCCTGCCCGGGGATTCCGCGCTCGCTCTGTAGCTCGCCCTGGAGGCGCTGCTTCAGGACGCGGCGCTGCCAAGGGCCGAAGATTCGGTTGCCTCTTGTGCGGCATCCAAGAACTGGCCGAGGGCCCAGGCTCGGCTACGACGGGACGGAGGCGCGGGAGGAAGCCCGGCATGGCGGCGCTGCGGGCGGCGCTGCTGGGACTGACGGCGGAGCTGGAGAGAGCGGAGGGACCGGGCCTGTCCGGGGATTCCGCGCTCGCTCTGCAGCTCGCCCTGGAGGCGCTGCTGGAGCAGAGAGAAATGCAGGTGAGAAACCTTCACTTGTCAAAAATCAAGATGGAAACTCACAGAATGACCATATGTTGAGATACCTCTGTGTTGTGAATATACTAACTAAAGAGATGCTTATTTTATTTTATTTCTTAAGAAAATTTATATGACACCCCACTCAAAGTGACTCTGGGCAGCTCACAGAAATAAAAGAAATTAAAAAAAACCACCAATAAACCCCCACATGCCCCTGGCAACAACAACCATACCAACCATTCTTTATCACCCTGGAGTCCTGAGACTCCACTGACTTCCTTAAGAGATGAGATCCATAAAACACATCCTGTTTTTCGACTGGGGAGTTGAGTAGATGAAATTAGTAAAAGAGAGTCCTTCAAATAATCTGGCACCAGCCCATGAAGGGCTTTAAAGATGACAACCAGTGCCTTGAATTGGGCCTGGAACCAAATTGGCAACCCATACAACTCCTTCAAGAGAGATGATACCTGTGCACCTAAACTTGCACAATATCATGCGGGCTGCTGCATTTTGAACCAAATTGAAGCCTCTGGATAGAGTACTTTTCAAGGGCGGCCCATGTAGAATGAATTGCAATAGTTAAGAGAGAGTTGGTGACTGAGCAGGGTTTGTTGGTCCAGGAAAAGGCATCACTGACAAGTAACCAGCAGTTCACAAAGGCCCTCCAGGTCATGACTCATGACTGCCATCTGCTCTTGGAGCAGGAGTTGCAGATCCAGGAGAAGCCCCAGATTATGTACCAAATCCACTTGGGGCACTGCAATCCCACCAAGCCAAATATGGTAATTCTCTATGGACCAAATAAACCCAAATCCAAAGTCATTTGGACTTGCCAAGGTTCAGTTTCAGCCCATTGCTGCCTATCCAGTCCTTAAAAGCCACTTAACAATTTAAAGCCTAAGACAAATTATTCCATTGAGTAGACAGAATCTGCTTCTTTTTTGTAAGATCTCCTGTTTGCTGTTCTTTGTTTCTCCAGGTCCACCAAGTCCAGAGTTCCAACTTTGAATGTCAGTCTCTGAAAATCCCAAGGAAAGGAGGATCTGCCAGACCCTTTCCAGGAGCTGTTCCTTAGGGGGATATCCCCATGAAGATCAATAACACCTCCAGTAAGAGAAGTTTCTTCAAAAAGAAGGCACTTTATCATTCTTTGGGTCTGTATTTGCAGAATGCAAATCTCAAACGTCAGTAATTCTGTTTTATAAAAAAGCCACTTAAGTTTATCTCATAGGGAATGAAAAGTCAGCATTCCTAAGTGGTTCTCCTTATTTCTGGTGGAATTGAAAGACCATTTGAACTTCTGACTCAGGAAGGGATGAAATGTCAGGAAGGATAGAGACATTGGTTGGAGATCTCTTGTTATAGGCTCTCACTGTGATGTTGCTGGTTCTGAGTTACGGTGAAATTAGGATTCAGCTTGCTGGTCAGTAATGCTTACCCTAGCTCCCCTCTCGACACTGATGTGGGTCTGACAAGAAGCAAAATTGGTCATCTGAATGTTGATAAAGGTAAAGGTTCCCCTTGCACTTATGTGCTCGTCATTTCTGGCTCTAGGGGGCAGTGCTCATCTGTGACAAAGCTGAAGAGCCAGCACTGTCCAAAGATGTCTCTGTGCTCATGTGGCTGGCATGACTAAATGCCAAAGGCGCATAGAACGCTATTACCTTCCCACAAAGTGGTCCCTATTTTTTCTAACTTGCATTTTTTACATGCTTTCGAACTGCTAGGCTGGCAGAAGCTGGGACAAGTTACAGGAGCTCACTCCATAACACAGCGCTAGGGATTCTAACTGCTGAACTGCCGACCTTTCTCATCGACAGGCTCAGCATCTTAGCCACTGAGCCATTGTGTCCCTTATCTGAATGTTGATAGCACCTCGCAAATCAAATCCTTTTGGTGAGCTCTTTCCATACTTTTGTAATATTGTTGGGGGGGTGGGGTGGGAGGTGGGCAAGATTGATCCCCAGGAAGACCTTGCAATGTATCAGCTAAAATGTTAGAAAAGATCCCACCAGTATGTTCTCCTGTAGTTGACATGTAGATTGAGAATCAGTCAAAGGCTATCCGTGAATTGATCCTGAAAAATATTGTCTGCGTTCACAAAACGACCCTGACAGTCCTGCATACTCAGGATACTTCATACAAACATAATTAAAATAGAGTACAATATAGGATAACAATAGTGAATAGTGTATCCAAATAACTCTTATCTGATAGGTTATCTTGTTAGGATTATCCCTGACTATCCTAACTGAAGACTTGGAAAAGCAGGCTTTCTGGAATGCCCACAGGTGGGAGACACTAACCCCAAATAAGATGTCCCTATAATCATTGGTGGGATTAAAAAAAAATTCTACTGGTTCTGTGGGCATGGCTTGGTGGGTGCGGCAGGGGAAGGATACTGCAAATTCCCCATTCCCTTCCCACTCTTATGAGAAAGTTATTGCAAAAGCCCATTCCCTCCCCACCCCACTAACCTGCTTTCCAGCTCTGTTCTCCTGTGCAGGACAACAAAAAAAGTCCCAGCCAATCAGCTGGAACTTGGGAGACACAGAATAGGTGGGGGCAGGGCCAGTCATTTGCTGGTTCCTCAAATTACTCAAAATTTCTGCTACCGGTTTTCCAGAACTGGTCAGAACNAAAAAATCTCCAAACAATCTCGCCTGGCTAGGAAAAGGAGCGGATCTATCATCTTATTGTTGAGAGATTGATTAAATGGCATTAAAGGTAGTCTTCAACTTACAACAGGTTGCTTAATATGTGTTTGAATTAATAACATTAATAAAATTAATAAAATAGAACTATGACATGCCTAAAATTATCAGCCGCGCAGACCTTTGTGATTGCATCACTAAGATTCAGCCACTTTGGAAGTGAATTGGTGACTATTTGGGGCCCTCACCAAGTGTCTGGAGTCATGTGATTGCCCTTTGGTACCCCAGAAGCCACCCATGCTTACGATTTTTTTATTTTGAGGCTCATGTGATTGCAAACAGCCAGGGACTGAACAGCAAATCTGTGGTTTCCCCACCCCCCCATTGACGTGAGCATGTGACATCCAAGGACTTTGCAGCTGGCATGCCTTTAATTGCCAAGGTCACATGAGGGATTGACATCCAAGACAGGTGCACTTCCCCTTCCCATTGCTGTTGTATGCACAACCAGTGAAGCAAAGTGTCACAAGAAAGGTAAGTACTTTT
>BHFT01017873.1:0-36575 GCA_004320025.1 Laticauda laticaudata | reverse complement strand
CTCACAATTAGATGACCTCCAGAGAAGAAGTCCGGGAGCAGGAGAACGAGGTGAGGCCTTCCTGGAAGGAGACAGCTAGGCCAGCTCGACCAGCCCAGACAAACCAGGAGGGAGCGGTGGAGCCACCTCAACCAGCCTGAGAAACTCAGGCAGGAGCGGCTTGGCTGACTCACCCTTCCAGGAGGTTCCATGGAGAAGACGCAGAGAGAAAGCAATCTCGTCTGAACCGTTTGAGGACCACGCTGAGACTGAGCTGCGCAGGTCAACCAGGACTCAAAAAAACCCCACCTACCTGCTTGGCTACGTGATGCACGTTGGACGAAACCAAGGGGGGAAGGGTGTTGTGTCTCAAACTTGGTAGACTCCAAATACCTTAAACTGATTGGCCAAGAAGGCCGTTCTTGGATTGGTTACTTGGAAGCCATTCCGATTGGCCGCTGGACGGCAGGAACACTTGAACTACTGTCATTGGCCACAAGCTGTGAGCAAGCCGCTATAAGAAGGGCTGCTGCGGCTTGGGCAGATGTTCCGTTACCAGTTGCTTTACTGTTTAATAAAACAGTTGTTTGTTGGAACCCGGTCTCACGCACCTTATTTCCAAATGGAACAGACAGGATTGCCTAGGAAGTGTCAAAAAACTCAAGATGGCAGCTGCATTTATGCAATCAAGAGTCACTGATAGTGAGATGGCCAGCATATAAATAATAAATAAATAACATACAATAAATGAAAAAATAAATAATCAAAGCTCTTTTTTTAAATGTGTGCACAGACCACAAGTGAAAATGGCAAGTTTTCAGTCAGGCAACTACAGCCACCTTCTTCATTTTTTGTACCCATCTGTGTGCATGCCATCCCAGCTGTGGTGGTTTCCCATAAATACACAAAATGTTAGTTTGGAAAATAATAATTTACTAGTCCTCATGGTTTGGGAGAAAAGCTAGAAAATGTGGAAATGGCTCATTGCAAGTAAATAAGAAAAAACATTCATGGCGATTTTCTTCTTGGCCACTGGCCAAGACAGGATCATCTTGAGGAATACCCATGAAGAACAGATCACTTTCATCTTATTTACAATGGTGACAACCTCTCCCTGGATAGGGCTTGTCGAACATCTCAGACAGATGGTCTTTCAGGCAGGTCTATGAAGAAATGCCAGTTTGGCTCCAAAACCCTCAGAGATTTGCCATCAACTGATAATTATGACAGAGTGACAGAAGTCCATGTCTGACCTGAATGGCAGAAGAGAGGAAAGGCCATAAAATAAGAAGTTAATGGGGCCTGGAAATCACAGCCTTTTCCTTGATGAATTTCCTGACAAAGAGACTTAAATGCGCAATATTAGTTATGTCAGCTCAGAAATGTACAGAGGAGTGAAGGGCTTGACCAACACGGATGGATGCTGAAGTTGCTGGAGGACAGAGTCAAAGAAAGTCAAAGTGGCAAGCTATGATTTCATAATCAAAGCCCTTATCTTTCCTTTTTTGGCTCCTCCTGTGGAAGCCCTATTTGGACCTAGATCAGGGATAGGTCTGGAAAATGTGCTATGTGTGCCCCAGTTTGCTCATCTCCATATCTCACTGAGTTTATTTTTAATGCAGCAACTTCGGGAAGATCAACATGATCTATCCATTATGAATTCATGGAAAGATGTAACAAGAGACCAGTGGCAGGCAGAAGACAAAAACTCGGAGCAATGAGCTGACATCTAATCCCTAAACCGAAACTGAAAGACATAGTAGGTCCAAAAGAAAAAAAAGGTGCCCTTTTACAGCGTAAAGACTGTAAACATCACTAAGACAAACAGAACATTTATGAACCTCATCAGAAAACATGATGAAAACTTAATTAAACAACATATGGATAGACTTTACCATTGTTTCAACTGGGAAACTGGGAGAATTACCATTGTTTCAACTGGGAAACTGGGAGAATTTATATCAGGGGTCAGCAACCTTAAACACTCAAAGAGCCATTTGAACCAGAGAAAAGAAAACACTGGGAGACACCTAATCTGGGTGGGGGGTGGCCAACTCAATGTCACTGACTCCCACCCAGTCACATGGACCCCCCTCCACAGCCCCGCACAGCCCCATCTAACTCCTCCCCACTCAGGTACCTCTTGCCACACCTGGCCTCACCTTGCCTCCCGCCTCAAAGGCTTCAATGTATCTGTAGATCTGTACAAATGTTGTTTTCTCTCTCTCTCTCTCTCTCTCTCTCTCTCTCTCTCTCTCTCTCTCTCTCTCTTTNTTCTCTCTCTCTCTCTCTCTCTCTCTCTCTCTCTCTCTCTCTCTCTCTCTCTCTCTCTCTCTCATTCTTCAGCACCTTATCTCTAGCTGGGCCTTGTTGCCCAACAGACTGCAGCAAACGGAAGTGACTACTTTATTAATATGGATTCTTATGTTTCTATAGTTTTTATATAGTTTTATGTTATTGTTGTGTGCCCGCAGAGTCACCTTTGATGAGCTGAGTGGCTTTTTAAAGTTGATAAATAAATACTTTCTAAAATCTAAGGCTAACTCTGGGAGTAAATCCTTTTCTGCAGCCAGTCTCATCTAAGGCAAAAATATTCAGAAGGACCTAAAAGTCAATACAGCTTCTAATAAAAGCACTTGCAGGACTGAACTATTCCTATAAAACCTGGGTGAGATTGCATCACCTTACAAGATATTCAAATACCTGGGAAGAGAGTGGAGATAAAACCTCCAATGGCAAAGCCCATAAAAATCCTGATCTTGAGTGAGGCATAGAGCAACTTGTGAAAGTGATAAACTGTATCTCATCTTTTGCTGGGACTCACAGGTGCTTCTTCTGGCCCTTGTTGGTGCTGGATGTGCCTCAGTTGCTTGGAGAGATGCACAACCTGCTCTGTGCCCCGAGACAGTGGCCTGAGCCATGCTATGGCTAATGCTGCTGCTATTGCCAGGGGCAAATGGGACAGGGTCGCATTGTGGTTCCACGTTGCAATGGTCTCCAGGCAGAGGAGGAGACCCGTCTCCCCCATTGTGAAGTGCACTAAATTTCACTGTGTTGACAGTGACAATTGCTGTGCAAGGCACTGTGAGAGCAGAAGGCAAGCCATGGAGCTGGCAACAAGCCTGAAGTGGCTTACAGCTCTGAGCCTGAAGCAGTGGGAAGTGAGGGCTGCCTTGGGTGCAAATGTACTGTGATGAAGGCGGAATGCTGTTGCCATGCAAAGGCAAGTACAGGGATGCTTTGCTCCTGCTCTGGAATATGGAGCGAGTCTTCATTCCCCGCTCTTGCCCTTACCTTCTCAGGCCAGGTCATGAGTGACTGGGAGGCAGGGGTGGGATTCTACCAGTTTGGCCTGGTTCGGGTGAACTGGTAGCTCTGAAGATCAGCTGGGAGTGAACTGATTCTCTCCGAAGATCAAGATATTTCCTTTTTCCCCACTACCAATCAGCTGTTTTCCAACGATCAACTGTGCTGCATGATTTAGATTAGCTAGAAAGCAGGAAATCATTGGATTTCTAAATCATGTGGTACAGCTGATCCTCCCCCTCGCTGTTGTACTGCTTCACCCAGGAGGCTTTCCTGAAGCCCAGTAGGCAATTTTTTATTTTTTTATTTTGGGATAAATAACATCTACATACCATTGAAAATGCTAGACCAACAATCAAGCAGCAAACAATATCTCAATCAAAGGACTTACTAAGACAGATAACAATTAAAAAAAACATTAAACAGCTTAATTTAGGAACCACTAAGAATATTCCCACCAACACTGACAGGGCAAGTCATTTGTATATAAACAAAGAGCAAAACCCACTCCCTTCTAGCACAGATGATGTTACCTATTTGGGTTATGAAAGAGAGCACCAAGGACTTCATTCAGTCCCTTGCCCTGCCACTATGATCTAGGATGGGGATTTGGAACTGTGTCTACACAGCAGAGCTGTCCTGAAGGTTGAACTTTTCATGATACAAATATCATAAGCTATGACCATAATGGCAGACTTCATATCTTGGCCTGTACTTGGTAGTTGTCAAACCATCATCCTTTTGTCATCTACAACATCTACGACAAGACAACTGATGATGCCTCTGAGACTTCAGAGATAATTCAGGAGATTACACTTGTGGGAGAGATGTTTTGACTACTTCCAATTCTGCTGATGTTAATATGGTTGTGGCATGAAGTCATTTTGATCCCTAGTGATCATGGAGAAAAAGAGTCAGCTTCTGAATCATTTAAGGGGCTTGTTTATTTCAAACGAACAGGACATTGTTTAAATTTCTTGAAGATAGTCTGAAGATGATCACAGTTCAAATACTTCCTGTTGAATTCCCTTAAAGTGACGTGAGATATGCTCAATAGATATGGGAAATTTAATTGATCTGAAAGTTTTGATACACAGAAATCCTTATCAAAGGATCAGTATGGGTCCCTCTGAGTTATTGTTCCCTTATAGGTGTAAGCTAGGCATTTGCAGCAATTGATTTCCTTCCTACCTTTTCTATTTGGTGGTGGCACTGATTTCTGTGTCTCTTCAGCAGAGATTAGCTGCCCCCATCAACTGGAGCCCCTGGAGGAAAGAAAAGACTGTTTAAAAGCAATTCAATGAAGCCAAAGTAATTTATGGGAAATTAGAGTTTTGTCACTTTCCAATCATGGTGGGTTGGTTCTTCCCCTTGCTGCCTCATTTTCTTGAGACCAGAACCATAATAGTCAGCTCATTCTGCACTCTGGAGATGTCTCTCAAGGTGATATTTTAAACAAATCTCTCGAGTCCGATAAGCAGAATCATTAATCCCTGATGAACGGGGCTGCGATTAAAGACGGGAGGAAAGGAGAGAGACCGGGTGGGCAGAGGGACAGATTCCTTTTGTTCAAGCCCAATAGAGCTAGAAAACAATTTTAATGAAAAATTTAAATAGATACCATTCACCTGCTGCCTGCCTGCCTGATTTGATTGGGGTTTTAATATTGAATTTGATTAGTGTGTCTGTGTCTGCATGTGTGTATAAGGAGTTCAGACTTTCCCGAGCTCCTTTACATCTTCTAATCTTCCTCTTAACTTTATTTTCATAGCGCAAAAGGAAAAGCAGTGGATCATTGCCGGCTTGGAATTGGGAGAAACTATTACTCCTGGCATTGGAAGGGATTCGGGTTGGATTTGGAGAAGGGCAGCCATTCAGCATTTAACACCCAGCATCACTGCAACAGTGAGATAGGAAACATAAAAATCAGAGGACCCTGCAGTGCTCATTCCCTTCTGAACCCAGTAGATCATGGTTAATCCTTGCTTCTCCCTACTCTGTCAGCTATGAAGGCCTAGTAAGGTTCTTATCATGGGCTTCAAGTAGTCTATTCAGGTTGTCTTCCACTTACAACTACATTTGGGACGAGAATTTCCATTGCTAAGCCAGTTGCACCCAATTTAATGACATTTTTTGCCATGCTAAGTGTCTCACCACAATTGTTAAAGGAATAATATATTAGATCTATCTATCTATCTATCTATCTATCTATCTATCTATCTATCTATCTATCTATCAATCCATCCATCCATCCATCCATCCATCCATCTATCCATCCATCCATCCATCCATCCATCCAGAGGTGGTATTCAGCAGGTTCTGACCAGCTCTGGAGAATGGTAGTAGAAATTTTGAGTAGTTCAGAGAACCGGCAGTCATCTTCCCCCTGGAGTGGGGTGGGAATAGAGATTTTACAGCATCCTTCCCCAGCCACGCCCATCAAGCCATGCCATTCACACCAAGCCATGTCCACAGAACCAGTACTAAAATTTTTTGAATCCCACCACTGTATCTATCACTATGCTGGTTGCCACTATAGGGTTGCTGTGGAGATCATAAATGTAAAGGCTAATTGCAAATTACTTTTTTTTCAGTTATTGTAACTTTGAATGATCACCATACAAATAGTTGTAAGTCAAGGACTACCTTACTTCTATTAAATTCACAGAGTCCCTGACTTAGCATTCCCTAACTTGGTGGCCCCAGGCACAAGCTGTACCTTCTAGAATCCGAGTATGGGAAGGGACTTCTGAATGCTTCCAGACCAATCTTCTGTTCAGGAATTTGAAAACAAAGATCTCATACAAAGAGCTATCGTCCTGAATATGTGCAGTGAAGTATGACCCTATGACCTTGGTCATTACATTGTCAAACTTCTCTTCTAGTTAGGGAGTTTTTCCAGCATTCATCAATTGGTTTTTATTCTGTACTCACAGTAACTGCTGAACCCAAAGAACCAAGAATGACATATGGAGTTACATCTGAGTAGTTATTTTATTGTTATTCACCTATAGACAGAATCCTGCCAGATTAAAATAATTAACTGCAATAACTATAATATACTGTACTTTGTGAATTGCTAGGAAGGCCTTGCTCTTTTCTTGCTCACCAGACACTCCAAGCTCCACTCTCTCTTTGCCCTCTAAGTGATTCTGGTCTACATTCACCCACAGAAACAGGAAGCAGATCTTGTCTTCTTCTGCCTCTCTTCTGGTCCTTCAAAACTGCTTTGTTTCTGCCCGCTATTTTCTGTTCTCCAGGCTAAATGAGTCCCATAATTCCATTTTTCTTGATATAACTTCTTAGTCCCACTTCCCCTCCACCATCAATCAAGTTCTTGTCCTTCACGTAATTTCTTCATTGAAATGTAGGCATTGGAAATGGATAAACTATTGAAATGCACTCTAAACAAGGAAGTAGATAATGGAACTATTATTTCACACAATTTGTAAGCTTTATTTCTAAGGATCCAGCCTAACATGCTATTTGTTCTTTTTTTAAAAACAGCCTAGGTGTCACATTGCTACCTCATATTCAGGTTGTGATCAGTGACAGTTCCAGTTCATTTTCACAATTACTATGACCAAGACAAAATTTTCAACATACTGCACATCTTGTGCGATGGTTTCTTGAAATTTCCCGAGGAGAGATATATATCTCAACCTTGGCAACTTTAAGATATGTGGACTTCAACTTTCAGAATTGCCCAATCAGCATGTTTGCTTGAGGAATTCTGGGAATTGAAGTCCAAACATCTTAAAATTGCTAAAGTTGAGAATCAGTGCTCTAATTTAAGCTTACTAAATCAGCTATTCCACTCTATGTTGTTTACACATCTGATAAGAATTATTTCCAGTTCTTCCCTTTGCTTCTAAATCATTAATGAACATGATGATGAGCCCCAGCCTAATACTAAACCTTGGGATGTTCAATCTAATATTTTCCCCAGGATGATAAATCTTAAAAAAAAAACCACCGGAACCAAACACATTTAGAGAAAAAAGAAGTTTGACAAAACCAGCCCTAAGCCCTCTCATGCCTTCCTCTTGTTTTATGAATGAGATGGTCATCCCTGCCTAAGAAATCAATTAATCTTATCAATATTCTCAGATCTTCCCTCCAAAGCCCCTCCAGATGGTGTATTCACAAAGGACTTTCTGAGTTCACCTTGAAATTCACATTAGATAAAAGAGACTGGCAGTCAGAACCAGAATATGAAGAGCTCATGCAAATTTTAAAGCTCTTTATCCAAGGTGCATAGAAATCAAGCATAACTATGAAGATCAATAGGGGAGGAATGATGGGAAGGGAGAGAGGGAGAGAAAGAGAGAAAGAAGCCCAAATCCTCAGCTACATTGTTTGATTAGGATCAAACAAAATACTGCACTAAACAGTAATTCTTAACCTTGGCAATGTTAAGATGGATGGACTTCAACTCTCAGATTTGGGGAATTCTGGGAATTGAACTCCACCCATCTTAACTCTGCTAAGGTTGAGACACACATCATCGGAGAGTCTACAATTTCTTCTTTAGGCAGGAAGCTCTCCCTTACTTTGTGGGAATATCTTTCTAAAATCTGATTGAAGGATTGTTGGAAACTTACATTTGCAACCTGTTTTGTTTATTTTTAAATGTTCCTAAAAGGGTGTGTGTTAGACTGTGGATTTTGGGTAAATTTTAAATTTTTTGGTAAACTAAAAAGCCTTTCTTTGTTCTATTTCTTACAAATCAATCTTCTCCAGAAATACCAAGTTGATATGCTCCCTGGGGTCATAGTCTTCCCTCAATTGGAGAACCCCATATTTGAATCTGAGAAGACTCATCACCACTAAGCTATGATCTCTTTGTGTAAGTAACTTGCAAGTCATTCTTGAAGTGTGAACCTGATAAAATTGGAGGATCTATTTTCCAGGCCAAGAGCTGAAAGGATTTGGGGCCGGATAGTTCACGGATCAGTGTCTCTGTTGTAGCTTGGGTAGGACAATATATAGAGCAACATTAGACTTCTTTTTTTGAAATTGCTTTCTCTGTGCTGTGCACTAAGGAAGCTTTGGAGTCCTCTCCCAGTGGCGGTCTCTCCTGACTTGCAGCTAAGAATTGCCCAGTTGTGTATCTGCTTGAGTGTGTGCCTATTTGACTGTGCTGTCAGTCTATGCATACTGCCCCCCACAGTGGATGCAGAGGCCCTTTTAATCATTTGTACTTCACAAAAAGAATGGGGATAGGAGTTGATCAGTGGAATGAGAGCTTCTTTTGAAAGTCACAAGCACTGGTTCTTGGCAAGGGAATTAATAAAGCTGTTGAATTATGGATGGACTTTGAGAAAGTAAACACGTCCAGAGCCAACTGGGATTGGCAATACAATGTGGTGTTCCAGTGCTTTGGTCCCTCTTTCTCTCAGCATGCTCTATGTCTTCCATTCATAGTAAGTTCCTGGTACCTTAGCAGGGTAGCTCCGATCATTCGGGAGAGCAGAGGATAGTGGCAGCATTCACACAGAAATAATTTGAAACTGCAAATGCATTCCTGCTTTCTTGATTCAGCCCACATCTGAAAATCAAAGAGAGGGAGAGAGAAGAATCTTGTTTATTCATATTTTGTGATAAAATGTGCAGGTGGAGAAGGGGTGGTGGCGGCGTCAGAGGTATCAAAGCAAAAGCACTGTGTTTTCCCAAGGAGGAGGCAGCATATTCCAAAGAAGCTGTGTGGTCCTGATGGACAGGAAAGGGAGGAAGAGGTTCATTTAGCCACACTCTAGAATCTTCCAGGGCCAGATCAAAGCAAGCCTAACCTATCTATTAGGTTAGAAGGTTATAGCTTTAGTCTGGCAAGATTATGTCTGTTAAGTATAAGTAAGTGAGCACAGTTAGTAAATAAGTAAATGATGGACTCATTTAGATATAATCATATCTTTGGCCTTTGGTTTTGACATATTTGGACAACATTAAAGGTCCCCCCCCCTTCTTTAATTTCAAGAGAGAAAAAAGCAGGAGCATTTGCAGTGAGTTGGGGGTGAAAACATTTCATCATCTCAGCCATAGGGGTGCAATCAAAGCCCTGCTTCTTTTTATATAAAGAGTGCAGGTCTTCAATCACACAGTTGTGGCTGCTGTCTTGATTTTTTTTTCACCCTGCCCCCTTTCTGGATGTCTCTGTGAAAAGGTATGTCTGCAGTTGTCGTGGTTCTCTTCCCATTCTGGTCTTTGATAGAGATCCCCACTGCTTGGCCCATTCCAGAAGGCAATTCTGATAAAACAAGGAGAGATCATGTAGCCTTCTAGCCCTCGAGTGTGTGAACTCACAGAATGATTTTAACACTATCCTTTTCAATGGTTACCTTATCGGCTTGTTTTGGAGGTGCATGACAGTACTGCAGCCAATTTGTGCTGTGAAAAGTGTGCCAGAATTACTTAACTGGAACCTTTCTGGCCCTAGTAAGCCATCGCTGACACATGGGTTTTGATCAAATGACACTATAGATCTTCTTAAATACATTCCATTCCATTTTCAGCTTGTGAGCTTTTGGGTTTCTTTCTTTTGTTCCAGGTGCATCTGGATATATAGTCAGACAAACATTTTCCCCCAAGATCCTGGGTAGCTGCCTGAATACTACCAAGTCTGGCCATTTTGTGCCCCAAATTAGCCAGCAACTCCACTTGAGGTTTCCAATCAAAATCTGTTCTAACCCTCCTTGGTGAAGTCAAGGATTGGTTGAACTTTGCTAGTTACGGTGGAGAAGGAAAATGCATTGGCTGCTTTGGAAAATTATTGTTGGTTATTTCTAGTTTAATTGCACCAAACACACTCCTGGTCAATTCCCAGATCCAGATCAAAGCAAGCCTACACCATTCAGTGGAGCTAGCAAAAAGTCTATCTTTATGTTCATTTATTCAACATCAGCCTATAACAAAACCAGTTAACTGGCAAAAGGGGATAAAAGGCAGGGAAAAGCAAGGAGAATGTAAAATATGAGTAACAGGCAAGAATGTACATTATCTGTCTGCATATTTATCAAAAGGAGGCAGAACTTTATAAAGCTACTTGGAAGAGTTGTATCATGTGTAATTAATATAGGCAATCCCAAAGGGAGCAACGTTTGCTTATTTTTTTTTAATAATTCTTTTATGTATATTATGGCAGCAGAATAGAGATGGAAAGCAGGTCACCAGGTGATCCTTCTCTTCTGCACCATGAAGGAGACTGTTTGCTGGACAGCGGTAATGGAGCTTACAGGCTGTTTATCAGTCAGCATATCATGGCCTGTTTTCAACAGGAATTAACATGTAATAGGCAGAAGGAACTTGTAACAAGAGGAAGACGCAATTGAGTTAAATAAAAAAATCTGAGTCCTAGGCAAAAATACAATTTGAAAAGGGATCTCAGACACGCCCCTCCCTAGTTTTTATGAAGATGGGAGGAGGGAAAGAGATGTGAATTTAGACTTGCAAGATTGTGTTACTAGAAACTTTATTAGCCAGCGTCACCTCTGGATTTGCAAGCCCAGCTCACAGCCAGACAAGAAACGAAGGGAGCAGGTTATGGGTTGGAATGCAAGGGAGGTGGTAATGGAATGCAAGAGCACAGATTCTGCAGAGACACATATCAGTAATTCAAGCTTACCAGCTGGGAAAGTTCACCAAAGTCTGTTCCCCAAACAAACTGAACATAATTGATTGGATGGAGTAAAGTGGCAATAGGAGGGCAAAGGAAATGGCTTCACTACTTCTGTATTCATATCTTCACATTACATTATACTCTTGGAAACAAAGAATGGGCCAGGAGTCTTTATTTGCTGCATGCACTGAATGTGACGGCTGACAGCCAGTTTGGTGTATTAGTTAAAGTGCTGAACAAGAAAGCTCTATTCTAGCTCCACTTTCGACAATAAAGCAGACTAGGTGACTTTAGGCCATTTACCAAAAGACAATGAGTTCTAGCCCTGCCTTAGGTATGAAAGGCAGCTGGGAGATTTTCAGCAATCATTCTCTCTCAGCTCAACCCATCTCACAGGGTAATGGTTGTGGGGAAAATAGGAGGAGGAAGGAATATAGTGTTCACTGTAGTATGTTCATTGCCCTGAGCTATTTATAAAAAAAACAATAAGGATGGGCTATAAATGAATCAATAATAAAAATAGTTTTAGCTTACATGTCTTTAATTTCCAAGTCTGGTCTACCTTGGAAGGTTGACATCAGGAAAGTGATGGGGACTGAGGATTTCAGTTGAGAAGTTCACCAAAGAAGGAAGCCAAATAGAGTTGAACTGGATAGGATGAATTCCATTCTCCCTTTAGCCACCTCCTTTCAAAGGCTTCTTTCTGTCTTCTTCAATTATTCAGACCACAGTTCTGGCATGTTTGGATTCTGGGTTTCTGGGAGAGCCAGAAAACCACTGCTCCATAGCTCATCTTCTCTTTTATATCCCAAGAATTTCCTCTTCTGTGTTTTTTCCTTGTGATTACAATTTCCAGGTACATTTTTCTTTGCTATTCTGCTTTGGTGAGAATAGATGGCACAAAAGGATTCTTACTATAGCATCAGACAAGTCCAATTACATTTTAATTGCAATCCCAAATTAAGATTACAGATTTGTCAGGATGGAGCTGTCAGTTCCTCAGTGAAATAACATCTTATCTTGCAAAGAGAAATGAACTTGTTCTTCTGATTGTCCCACAGCCTGATGAAGAATCTTTGGGACCCTTGCAGGATGAAATTAAAGCAATAGGGGATTCTGAAGAGGGATATTTACATCTGGATTAATTGTACATTTGTTTGTAATTTAACAGAGGAATAATAAATACAGAATAGAAAAACGATCTCTATCCAAAGAAACATTAAAAAGAATGCACAATGGACAGGAATTGTGGTAGAATCATTGGCTAAAGGGGAAGGGAGAGTTATGAGATTTGGCAGTATGGAGTTGCCCTGAAAGAGGAAACATCATAAACAAGTCTAGCCTTATCTTCTGATTCCCAAGGGAATGCAGTCAGTCTGTAGCCAGTTTGGTGGGATTCTTGTATTATCAAGATCAACAATAAAGAGATTGCTTTGGCCCATTGACAAACTTGATCTGGTTCTTTGCATTTGACATGAATAAAGGAAGGATTGGTGAAAGGAAGCAGGGCTCTCCAGATCTTTTGGCTGATTGGGTTATTTGAAGGTTGGAGAATAGACTATGGGCATTGGGATGCCCAAGTTTTGCTGTGGCCAATCACAAATGAGAAGGAGCTATAGTAGGGCTACTTAACCTGGCTTGCAAATGGTGGGATGACCTTCTGGATTTTGCAGGTCAGGTGTGGTGACCATTTTCTTTGTTCTGGAGCAGTATGTAGGATAGCTGGTGTGTTAATATTTATTCATCTGCACAATACAAGTTTCTCAAGCAAACAGATGGAACTGCTTCCTTGGATAAAATAAATGTGTGTGTGGGGGACTAAAATGTTTAAATGGGAGTTTGATCACTTGTGGCTACTAACTATTTGCATCTCAATCAATGAGGTCGGTCAGTGTGTTGAAATGGGTCATGTAGCAGGATTCATTCTTCTCCTGACTATTTTCACTGTATAAAATCCTGACCTTTGGTGCCGAAATAAAGGTTCTGTCAACTCATAAAATATTCCTATGCCTGTTTTAGTAGTTGCCATGAAAAAAAAAAGGGGGAGGGAGGAAAGAAATCAGGAAGAGCAGTGCAGCAGTTTGAAAGCAAAAGTACATTCCAACTCTTATTTTTAAAAGATTGTAACTAAAATATCAGAGCTTTTGCCCGTGAATATATGTAATTGGAGAATGTGAATGATGACACCCAGCCCATGAACATGCTCAATTGGAGAATCTGGTTTATGAGACACCCGGGGGAGAAGGGGGAAACAGGGTTACAGGTGACTGTAAATCACCTATGCCAGAGTTGTCTTCATCAGGGCAGTGCCAGTATGTCATCTCTAATAAATCTTTTGAAGTTTTTTGAAGTTTGGCTCGAGAATCATGATTTAATTAGGGTGATTGCTGGAATCCTGTCAGATTCAGCATTCACCAAGGTATAAAAACTGTTTTCCTTAAAATGAGAAATAAGGAATGACTATATTTTCTCTGACTAAATAAACTTAACTAAACAACACTAAATAATGAAACCAGGGGACCTCAAACCCTGGGATATGGCTCAGTACTGGCTCATGGGTTGTTTGGAACAGGGTTGTGCAAGTGATGGTGAGTGCGTGCGCAGCTTCATTTGCATAAGCAAATGAAGCACTTGCACAAATGGAACTTCACCTGCATGTGTGAGTGCCTGCTGCATGCATGAATACACACACCTACCCCCACCAGTCTGCAAAGCTGGCAGGATTAGGGACCAGTGAGATCAATCAGAAAGCTGATTCTTGATGTTTTACATGTGCGGGTCAATATGCACTTTCCTCTCTTTCTAAGGAAAATTATTGCATTATTTCTCCATCCTTATTGCAGCTACAGAGTGTTGCTCCATGGCCCTATTTGGGACCACCTGGCTCCTCCCAAGACAGGAGGGCTCTAGACCATGGAGAGGAATGTGTGAAATGGACTCGGATTATTCCAGTTGGATTATTCCCACATAGTGCAGATCCATTAAAGATGCCATGGGAAAGCTCTAATCTGGTTAATTGGGAAGAGTGTGATCCTCTTGGATCTGATGGTGTGGACAGAGTCCTTGATGCAGTCAATTCCATCATCTGTCAATCAGATGCACCTGAACACAAGTGTTATACTGACTACTTCAAAAAAAGGAACAAAATATGCTGCACCATTAAAAACTGGTAATTTGGGTAGTCTAAGAATTACAATAATGACATAAAGGAACACAAAGGGGTTGCTGAAGGGGCTATGGAAAACAGCAGGTAGCCCCATCCTGTGGACAGGTGTGTGTGTGTGTGTGTGTTTGAATGTCATGGATTGATGAAGTGAAAGTATCTCCAGATTCCTCAGTGCTCATTTATATTTTTATGATTAATGTTCTATTTTTCTGCCTACTGGCACTAAGGCAGCTAACAATTTTGAAAAAAGAAGAAAGGATACAGATGATGGTATAAAGCCAGGAGATTGATTTATTTATGGGTGGTGCACAACAAGAGAGTGAGGAGCAGCTGCTTTTCCTGTCTGTTTTAACATCCTATTTGTGTTGCTATTGTTGACCGTGCTGGCATTTTAAATACCTCCTATATTATTTAAATATTTCAAAATGGGCTGCAGATATATTTAATATAATTGGTCCTTCTTGGCACATTGTCATTTGGAGGACAAACAGCAAAAGCTTAATTAACTTCTTTTGGAATGAAAACTCTTTAATGTTGTCTGCAATCAAAGAATGATGTGCTTTGGAGATGGGAGGTGAGGAGGATCAGGCGAAAAGTGCATCTTCTGCATTGTCTGAAGATGCACATAAAAGGCTCCCTGGTCATGGAAGACTACATTATTCTAGGAGGTTCTTCACTCTGGGGGAATCAAAGTATCCTTTCCATAACAGTTTCTTCATCCAGCTGTGGACTGTGTTTGCTGGTGAAGCTGAAGTTTGAAGAAAGGATAAAGTTGTGCAGATCAACCCCCATCAGAATCATTAATTTTGATTCAGGAATTCAAACCAATTCTGAAAATCAAGTTGATTCAATATTTCCATTCAGAGCACTAAATAGGATTGATTCAATTTTCTAGATCAATGTGCATAACTGATTGTCAAATTAACTCAGGAGCCCTTGCTTAAGTCAACAATTCAGTTTGATTTCCCCAATTTGACTCAGCAAACTGATTCCATTTGGAGATTCAACTGAAACCACTTCATGTTGAAGCTCTCCAATTAAACCATGAATGCTCCCAAAGGAGAATTGCTGAACTCAGATATGCTGGCACCCCTTCTATTCTCTTCCCCAAATTTTGTTTAACAGCAAATATCTTTGACCAGAGTTGGCAATTGTTTATAAACTTTTTGCACTAAAGTCAAAATCCCTCCATGATGTAGGACTAGTTCATGTATTTATTTGTTGGTTTGTTTATTTAATATTTTATAGTAATGAAACATATTAAACATTGTTATTGTTTTATATATATATTAACATTGTATTGTTAAATGCTAGACATATTTCTATGCCACTGCAATTAAGATAACTCTTGGAAGTTCACAGAGAAAAAAACAACCCAAAAATAAAAACATAAGAACACTACAATCATACTGTCAGACCTGCCCCATTCTGATCTCCCAGGGAAGACTCTATTTGGTTGAAGTGAAAATGCACTTTTACTAAGAGATGCTGATTTCAGTAAAGTCAAGTGGAATCTAAAATTTCCAGGTACCAATCCAGAATTAAACCCGTTTCCCCTAGCTGCCCCTCCCCCATAGTCCACCCATGTGTAGCCAATGCGGCATCGCCAAGATTTTTTGGGGGGAAAATGCTGAGGAATTTGGGCTCTCAGGGCAAACTACGTTGAAATGCCAATGTACCAGCCGGAACCAGATTCCAAATTCTTCCTCAATTGTCATTCCCTTCTCCCAATTTCCCATCATAAAGATATACAGCTGTACTGCCCATTTGTTCCCCCTCTCTTCCCCGATTGATGACAAAACACCAGCAAGGCACCAAGCTGAAGATGGTGGATCTGACACATATAGTCTAAGAAGATGACTATGTTATCAAATGGAACCAAACCAACAAAACCAAGACTCCTGCACAATATCAGAGCTGCAAGAGAAAAACAATGCCTCATCACCTTGGTTCTCAAATGTCCACAAGGTATGGAATTTCTGATAGAGCTAATTATTTGGTCTGATGCTAGCTAAAGAAGATGGTCCTGAAATGCCAATCCATGAAAGATTTTACACATTAAAACTGTGCTGAGTTTGTGAAGCCAGCTTCATGTCCTCTCAAGATCAGAAGTCCAAAAGTATGTGGACCTCTGCGATCTGAACCAACTGCAGCTTCTAAATATTCATCTAAATATCCAAGTATTTACAGGCTTGCAGCCCTGTAGTTGGGTGGACATGAATTACTCTACTATTGACTTACCACATGCTTTGCCAACTATGACTCCTGTCCATTCCACTTCATACTAACATCTCCTAGTAGTCAAGATGAAAGCAAAAAGTAAGAATACAGAAAGACTATCCTACAGAGATAGAGCCTGGAGACTGTGAGGGATGTAAAATCATTTTGGGACTTCTCCATTTCTTACCTTCTCTGGTGGCATCCTGGTATTCCCTGAGCTTAGTTGTTTTCTTGGAGACATTTCTTATCATCTGCTGTGATACATGTATGTACATAGACAGCGATATCCTGAATGCATATTTTCACTGATACGTACTTTCCAACCCTACCAATGCACTGAGATTTTGAAAATAATGTCCTTGAATATATTGCATTTCTATATCTTTTAAAACATCATATCCATTCCTTGTTTGGTGGCATTTTTAAAATTGTGGAACTGCACAGCAGGTTTTAGGGAATTCAACATTTAGAATGAGAGCTCAGTTTTAGTCTGTATTACTTTCGGAAATATGAAATTTCATAAAATTCATACAGAAATGGGAAACATGTCTTTCTCTTCCTGGGCTAATTGTCATTGCAGACTGGACACCATGAGTGAAAAAGGACAGACAGATATTTTTTCTACATGAAAATAAATAGCAGATTTTTGGGATGGTTTCAAGAATCAATTGATCCATTATCCATCAACTGTGTTTCTCATATAATAAGACCGGGTCTTATTTTTTTTTGAGCCCTGAAAAAAATGGCTAGACCGTCTTTTTGGGGATGACTTAATTCGCCCCCCCTTGCATCTTTGGGCAGGTGGGTGGTGACAGCTTGGATGTTGACCTCGGCATTGGTGGGGCACTTTGTATTAGGGTCAACGCAGGCGGGGTCAACGCATATCCGGGTGTGCAACAAAAGTACTTCCTAACGGCAAGCCCCCCCACTATTCCCCCCCCCATTTCACATGTTTTAATATAGGCCTTAATTTGGGGGGAGGGGCTTAATTTCATTTCATGCCTATAAAACATGCTGGGACTTCCTATTGGGGGAGGCCGTATTGTTGGAGAAACAGGGTATCCATTTATCCAACCTCTCACATCCATCTACCTCTGTCCATCCATCATCCATCCATCTATCTGTCATCATCATCTATCATCTATCTATCTATCTATCTATCTATCTATCTATCTATCTATCTATCTATCATGTCATACTCATACAGTTGCTGATCTCACCTAGTGGCTCCTACAGATACATACTGTATATTCGTCTTTACTATTTAGTTTATTTACTTATTCACTAACTTAGAAATAGTTTGGTCCAATTTTGAAATAATTAGAGACCATTGCATTGGATTCAATTCCTGGCAATTGCATAGACAAATGCTTGCCTTTCTGATCAACTGTCTTTAATTGCATTTTAGAGCTCTAAGCATCTACTGTGCCACCATTTTTAGCTCTTATAATCAACCCAATGTTATTTCCTCATTCACTGCTAGATTGCTTATAATTTTGCCACTCCCAGACATTGCTACTTCTCAAGTCTGAGGCTTAGCTAAAATCTACAGCAGGGGTCTTCAACCTTTTTTTAACAGGAGGCTAATTTACGGTTCTTCAGACTGTTGGGGGCTGGAGCAGCTGGGTGGGCATGGCTAATTTAGCAGTCCAATACACACAAATTAAATTTTAATTTGTTTTGCTCCTGGGGGTGTTCTATTTGCTTTTGTTTGCATGTTGCTCTTTTGGTTGGCTTTTCTTTTCACTAGATCATTTTTTAAGTTGTTTAGGAGTTTAGCGATCCACTTCAGGAATCTCAGTTTTGCAGCAATTCTTCTCAGCCCCAAGGAGCTTACAATCAACAAGTCCCACTTCTCTTTCCCTCCCTCCATCTCTCTCTCTGTCTGTCCCTCTCTGACTCTGTCTCTGCCCCCTGGGGTGGAGGGAAGGAACCCCTGAACTGGTGCTGGGTAGTGGGAATCTGATGTCCGGAGGCTGATGAGCAGCGTGCTGAAGACCGTGCTGGCTGGTGAGGAAGTAGGGCAATTCCATGGTCTCCCAAAAAGTAACAAATCTTTTGTTGCTTGAAACTGGAACTAGTCCAGCCGGCGGGCAGACGAGTGGCTCTTCCTCTTCCTCCAATCTAGTCCTCCTGTAGCACTCTGCCAGCCACATGGAGTCCTCAGGAGGCCTCTGCATGGCCCATTTTTGGCTTCCCCTTCCTCCAGAAGTACTCTGACAGCCAAAAATGTTGGCCTTACCTGCCAGTTCTAGGCTGAAGGGTGGGGGTTGGTGGGTGAGTGGGGTGATGTGGGTGGGGCAGCCTCATTGTTCTGTGTGGGCCAGATTAATGGCTTCAGCAATCCTGATTTACCCCAACCATTTTTTCTCATAGGAGAAAGAATGGAAGGCAAAAGATTTATAGGAAGAGTCACTTAATTAGTTGCTTGGTTAATGAAATCCTCCCCCACGCCACACAACTTTTTTAAACTCAACAAAGTCAGTATGCAACAACCATTCTTTCTTGCAATAACAACGTATCACATCATTAAATTATGCATGGTGTGATAAACTTGTTTTTCCAAACTGCAACCTATTAGCAGTCAGCTTTATTGAATAAACCTTGTATGTGTGTGCATGTGTGTGCATGTGTATGAGAGTGTGAGAGAAAGAGAGATTGAGACAGACTGAGCAAGAGAGGGAAGTTGTATGCCTTCCTCCACTGTTCTCATATGATTCTACCTGTTCAGATGTTTTCCACAAATACATAGGAGAGAGCTACTGGATTTATATTCTGATGCAAGGTAAGCGTCTCCACTTCTTCTGCTGCTTTGAATGTTAAATGATGCCTGTTTGTCTTGATGTTGCCTACAAGATGTGGGATCCCTGCTCATTCACTTAGCTTCACAGACACGTATCTCCTGGAGGAGAAGCAGGGGAGACCTCAGCACTGACAAGTCCATCTATCATCCCTTCTGTTCCAGCCAGGTACCACCACAGGCCTCATCCATCACGAGACTCCTGAACTGAGAAGACAAGGCTGCCTGGGGGGAGAGAGGGAGCTGCAACAGGCATATGCTGCTCCCTTTGATGGATCAACTCCCCCTCCCCCCCATGCCTAGCCCAAATTCTGAAGAGTGATCTACCCAGTCTCAAAAGGGGTGACTTCCCTGCTCAGGGAAAGGGGGCTTATTTCATCAGGAAGGGACAACAAAATCGTCTGAATGTGTGTGCTGTATTTTCATACAGGTGAACATTCACTTGGTTATTCTTGTGAACTATGAGGATGAGGATCAGTGGTGGGTTTCAATTTTTTTTTACTACCGGTTCTGTGGGCGTGGTTTGGTGGGCATGGCCGGGGAAGGATACTGCAAAATCTCCATTCCCACCCCACTCCTGGAGGAAGGTTACCACCAGTTCTCCAAACTACTCAAAATGTCTGCTATCAGAAATGGTCAGAACCTGCAGAAACTCTAGAACTGGTTAGAACCTGCTGAATACCACCTCTGATGAGGATGAGGATGTCTTGTCCATTTACATCTTATTGCTTTAAATTTTGAATATGGATTGGAATACTGAATGCCTTTGTGGAATGATAGGAGACTTTCAGACAATTTTGGAAAGTCAGATTAAAAATGGTCCATATCAGTGTCTCTCAACCTTGGCCATTTGAACAGGTGTGGACCAACTCCTAGAATTCTATGCTATGCTGGCTGAGGAATTCTGGAGGTTGAAGTCCACACCTCTTCAAATGGCCAAGGTTGAGAAAGACTGGTCCATGTAATCTTTTTTGACATTACAAAACACTTGGGATAATAATGGTACACCTCAGGCACCTTGTATGAATATTTGATTATACTTAGAACTATCTCTGAAACTAACATCCCTGCAATAAGCCATTTTGGCACATTAACATTTCAATCCTTAGAAACACCACCCTTTGAAGTGCTGAAACTAAGTACAGATGGACTGTATTTGTAGAATTGTAATTCTAGTTTTTACAGGGAAAATCACCACCAGTGTTCCTCCTTGGGCGATTGTCCTCTGACTTTTCCCTTCAGCTGACAAGCCCCCGCCCATTCACCCTGGGCAATGGGCCCTGGCCCCTCCATCCCACGTGCTTCAGGGAAGCCAGATTCACTTAGCAACTGTGTGACTCACTTAAGAGCTGCAACTACTCGCTTAACAATGGTGGCAAGACTGTAAGATGGGTGAAAACTCTTGCTTAGCAATAAAATTTTGGGCTTAATTGTTGTCGTAAGTCGAGGACTATCTCTGCCTTCCTGTGCATGGCAGCCTTGCCTAGTAAATTCCTTCCCTTTTCTGGGAATTACTCCTGTGTGTTAAAGGTACCAAAACAGAGGTGATATTCAGCCGGTTCTGACCACTTCTGGAGAACAGGTCCCGGAAATTTTGAGTCGTTCGGAGAACTTGCAAATCCCACCTCTGACCCGCCCCCATCTCTTCTCTGTCTCCCATTGAGTCCTGGCTGATTGGCTGGGTCTCCTTTGATTACCCTGCACAGGAGAACGGAGCTGAAAAGCAGGTTAGTAGGGTGGGGAGGGAATGGGATTTTGCAGTAACCTTCCCCTGCCACGCTCATAAAGCCATGCCCACAAAGCCAAGCCACACCCACAGAACCGGTAATAAAAAAACTTGAATCCACCAGTGTGCCAAAACAACCCAGTTGACATAAGGTTTCCTGTTGGAGCAGGGGGTTGGACTACATGACCTCTGAGGTCCCTTTTCAGCCCTGGATTGCTGGGCTGTTTCAAAGTATCCTCTGAAGCTGCCTGGTATTTGTGGTGCTTCCTTCCTTCCTCTCCTTTTTCCCTCCATCCCTCCTGCCCTCCATCCATATCTCGTTCCCTTTCCCTTCCCTTCCCTCCCTCTTTCTCTTTCTTTCTTTCTTTCTTTCTTTCTTTCTTTCTTTCTTTCTTTCTTTCTTTCTTTCTTTCCTTCCTTCCTTCCTTCCTTCCTTTTCTTTCTCTCCCCCTCCCCCCCCTTGGATGAAGATGGCATACTTACCCCCTCCCCCTCTTCCCTTCCCTTTCCTTTCATACTTACCCCTTCCTTCTCCTAAAAAGCATTTGGCTTTCCAAAAGCCATTTGGCTGCAGCCCCTCCCCCAAACCCCACCACCAAGATTGCACTGTGGCTTCTGGCTGCCGGCATTGGCTAACTGTCCCGGGTGGCAAAAAACCCAGGACGAACCCTGCTTGAATGAATCGGCTGTGCCAAAGCGGGTGGGATGGAGGGGCTGTGGCCCATTGCCCAGGGCGAATGGGCAGGGGGTGCCAGCCAAGGAGAAAAGTCAGAGGAGAATTGCCTGAGGAGGAACACTGGTGGAGAAGGAGGTGTGACCAAGGGTAGGAGACAAAAAAATCCTCTTCCATCCCTTTTTACCCAGGAGGCTATCTATCCTCCCTGCTCTGTGTTGCCTTCTAATAGACACTAGGTTTTTTTTCCAAATAATTTTATGGTGTTTACACTTGCTGAAGAACAATGTAAATTTAAGAGGGATGTCAGGAAGATTTCCTGAAAGCAAAATTTGAGGCCAACTTGGCAAATCAGGAGCATTTAGGAGCTATGAAGAAGGTCATTATCAAGTTGGTTTCTCCATATTTAGTATTTTTTTTTTAGTATTTTTTTTATTTGTCAATCGCTTACAAGGTACAGGTATAAAAATAAATATAGTTTTGAACACATAGATATTTATACGAAAAATAAAAATCTATAGGACAGGGATGGTAGGCACGATTGGTGCACTTATGCACACCCCTACAGGTCTCTTAGGAAGGGTGTGAGGTCAATAGTAGACAGTCTAAGGTTAAAGTTTTTGGGGTTTGGGAATATAATATTAAGGGGATTCAAGCAGAAGATTTTCTTGACAGTGAGATGGGGGGGCATATAAATTAAACGAACAAACAGTAGTATGGATGGTAGATTCAGGCATCTCCATTCTACTCCTCATGAAGAAAGAACCATTATATTCCTTGTGGTGTCTTATTAGAATATCCTAGCACTGTATGTCCAAGAGAGGACAAGGAAGGGAAATACAGTTTTATAGCATTTTAGATATAAAGCACTAAAGTCAGCTAGGGTAACAATTATTGAAAATACATATCATAAGACATATACATTGAAAAGAGTGTGATTACAATCATTGAAATAACCTGGTAGGTTGTACTGATATTCTCTTTCACATTTTTTCATCTTTCTCACTTCTCTTTCCTATTAACTTCTTCTATTGGTATATTGTATTATGATTTATCAATTGTTGTCATATCTTATGATTTATGATACTATGTTATGATTTCTGATCTATGACTTATCACTTTGTTGTTTGTGTATATATTGGCAGCTTATGCACCAGAGACAAATTCCTTGTGGGTCCAATCATACTTGGCCAATAAAAAATTGAATTTCTATTCTATTCTATTCTATTCTATTCTATTCTATTCTGTTCTATTCTATTCTGTTCTATTTTCTATTTTAAAGATGCTTTTCAAGAGGCAACTGAACTTTCTGGATTTTCTTTGAAGATGTTTCATTTTTCATCCTAGAAGCTTCATTAACTCTTCAGCAGATAAACAGAAAGTCTAATGGCCTCTTGAAAATGCATCTTCGGGACAACCATGACCTGGATGACTGCGAATCTCCATAGACACTCTGTTCCATTCCGTTCTGTTCTATTCATTAAAAGCACATTATTGTGAAACATGCAAGTTAAGATGCAAGTGATGAAAGTCCCACTCATTTTACATTTGATTGCCAATTTGCTGTTAGGTTGGGCAAATTATATCCTTTTCAAAGGATTGTATAATTTGGGACATTATTTATTTTTCAGATAAATGGTATATATAGAGTGTTCTTGTCATTGTTCCCCGTGGTCAGGGCTGGACTGGTGGGGGTTCGCAGGGGTTCAGGAGAGTCTCTAGCTAAGATTCTCTGCAGTTCAGACAACCCCCAAATCCGACTCCTGGCTGGCCCCGCCCACCCCTCCCCTCCCCTCCCAGGAGTCCCCACACGGCCCATTTTGGATGCAGGTAAGTGCATGGGGAAATGTGGAGGCTCGGAGACGGTGAAAAATGGGTCTCCCAGAAGTTTGGGAAGGCTGGAAATGGGCCCATTGCCAGTTTCCAGAGAGCCTCCAGAACCCAGGGAGGCTATTTTCACTCTCCTGGAAGCTCGAGGAAAGCCTCTGGAACCCGGGGAGGGCAAAAACACTCCCTGCCCCAACCTGGTGCAGGAGGCTGACTAGGCCATGCTAAAATTTTTAAAGCCCACCCCTGTCCATGGTTATTTTAGTTTGTAGATGTTTTCAAGGTTTATTGTTTCATGATGTTCAATGGACTACGGATGTTTTAATTTTTCTAAGCTGCCATGAGTTCAGATTAAATTGGCAACAGTTTGATAGATAAATAAAGAAGTAAAATGGTATCTTTCTATATACAAGAAGTAAGAGGGTCTCCTGGGTGTCCCGATATTTTTTTAGTTTTTAAATAAGTAAATAAGTTTTAAATCTAAGTAAATGGTGCTTTCTGCAGAATATAGTTTGCAACCAAGTAGGATTTGTGCAATGTTTTCAACAGATGGTATACCACAGATTCAGAAGCTTTCTTCGAATAGAACTCTACTCGCTGCCAGGAGTTCAATTTTGACCTGCTCAAAGATGACTCAGCCTTCCATCCTTCCAATGTTGGTAAAATGGGGATCCAGATAGTTTGGGGGAGGAGAAATGTGTTGACATTGTAAACAGCCAGTGAGTGCTGTAGACCACTGTGGGGTGGTCTATAAATCTAGGTGCTATTGTTATTTTAACTAATATGAATATATCGAATGCCAGGCATTTCATGTTTCATGAATATACAGTAAATATTTGAATATTCAGAGAATATCCAACTGCAGTGATTAATCACTGGAGAGGAGGTTTAGATTGTGTCTGTGATCTTTTTTTTTTTAGCAGGAGGAGTAAGACAGGGCTTCCAATAAAATAAAACTAGTCTAAATTGACCTTTTCTTTCTGACTGGCAACCTTCTGCAGCAATTAATTTGCAAAAGTGACAAATTTGGGAGCAGAAAGAAAGAAAATAATTAATAACAGAGGGAAGCCAAGATCCCAGAGAACTTGCAGAGTTACCGGATGTTAGGAGTCACATTTTTATGAAGGTGGTTCCTTATAATTTTTTATTCTGTCAGTAAAGTCTCCCATTTTTAATAGTATTTAGATTTTACATCTCCACATTTTAAAGGTCATAACAAGCACAATTACACTGGATGTTCTTTTGATGTAGATAATGAAAAAAAAATGGGAAAACTGCCAAAATCTGAAGCTGACACATCATCTACTCAAATACCCCTTTGAATATATCACCCAGAGGGGTGAGGTGAAAGGGAGCATCAAGGAGCTTCAAGGATGTATGAAGAATGAGATGACTGAGAGACTGGGCATTCGGACAATTGAGATACCACTGAAGAAATAGGAGCGCTGGGGCTGGGCTGATTTTCTGCTTCTTTTCCTATAGACCACAATTCTGTGGAGACCAAACAGATGTTGTTTTCTTCACACAAGTTCTAATTTATAGTTGCACCATGGAAAGTGGGAAATCACAGTAGGGGAGAAAAACATTTCAGCAAAGAATCTGCATCCATGCAATTTTGTACTCCTCTCTCAGAAGTTGATATGTTAATTTGACTCCTAATTATTTCCGTTGAAAAGGGGGCTGCAAAAGATTGTGCGGTACCAAGGAAAATCTCAAACTTTCTGAATTGGACCAGTCTAGTCTTCAAATCTGTTCAATCCTTAACACAGGAATGGAAATGTTCAAATTCAATAAACTGTAGGCAACCTGTTTCCCCTGAATATACCGTGTTTCTCCAACAATACGGCCTCCACCAATAGGAAGCCCCACCATGTTTCATTGGAATAAAATCAAATTAAGCCCCTCCCCCCAAATTAAGGCCCATATTAAACATGCTAAATGTTGGGGGGGGGGCTTGCATTTAGGAAGTACTTGCATGCCCAGATATGGTGCTGCCTGCGTTGGTGGGGCACTTCATACCGGGAGACCTTCTGCCACCATTGCTTTCCCTTCTCCCTTGCTGCCATGGCATTAAAGCAATGCCTCGGCATTTGGCACAGCCATGTGTGGCCAGTCAGGGCTCCTCCCTGCAACTGGAGCCCTGAGGAGACGCTTGGCTTCAGGCGCTCCCGTCGCTGCCTTCCAAGGGAAGGCGCTCGCCCGAAAGGATCTCTCCCTTTCTCTCTCTCTCTCCCCGCAAGGTCAACTTCTGCACTGCGGCTGAGGAGGAGGAGGCTGCAGCCGGTTCCTTCTGCTTGCTGAGAGGTGAGGAAGCCGCGGCTTTGCAGAGCAAGCGAAGCGCTGCTCGCTCAGGTGAGATTTGGGAATGAGGGGCAGGAGGAGGCACGCACGCACCCGTGGCTCACTTTCCTGGCTCTGCCCAGCCCGCACGGCTCTGGCGTGGCCCTGGCAGGATAAGCGGAGGATCTGGTGGGGAGGCGCTCACTGCCTTGGTGAGAGCTCTGCCATTGGAAAGGAGGGCCCGCCTGTCAGCTGTGCTGGGCGCCCCAGGCTAAGCTGACAGGCGGGCCCTCCTTCCTGGCAGCAGAGCTTTCACCAAGGCAGTGAGCACCTCCCCGCCAGACCCTCCGCTCATCCCGCCAGGGCCGCGCCAGAGCCGTGCTTAAAATATTAAGATGGAGGTTATGGCTGTGTAATTGAAGCCATACACTTTGTAAGAAAGGGAGGTAGTTTTGATCACATTATCACAATCACCATTTTGGTGCTCTTTTAATGGCCATTGCCTTGCCCTCTAGTAGTAAATCTCACTGAATTAACTGACTCACAAACCTCACTCATTATCTCACTGAAATAGCAGACGAAGTAAAGAAAATAAAAAAGCTACTTTAGAAAAATGCTTATATATGAACTTTTGGACTTCGCGCTGAATGATTCTGCGATCTTCAAGTTTTCAGGATGGTTGCAGACAGAAATATTTTCTTTGTACTAGGGAGTTCTATCAATAACTGATTCTGTTATGTATGTCTGGAAGAGTTCCCATATAATTTTACTGGTGACAGTCCATAAAACAATGTCATTGCTATAAACCAGGTATGGACAACTTTTTGTGCCAGGAGCTACATAAAAAAAAAAAAGAACATACTTTCTGGGCTCTGGACTGCAGGGAACACTACAGAGAGATAACTATGACACTAAAATTAGGATTTTTAGCTTTCTTTCTCTCATATTTTGTGATTTTACAGGAATAGATTTAACACAAGCATTAAACATACTGGAAGTTTAGATCTCCATTTATTTTAAGTGTTTCATTCAGAATTGCCAGGAAAGTTCAACGTTAATACTTAGTGCTATCAAATTTGACTTGTCTAACCTTGAGAGACTTTGGGTCACAAAACAAACAAACACACAAACAATAACAAAAAATTCAAGATGGCAGCATCTAACGTACTAACTTCGGAACAGGAAAAAAAAAAAATGTAAACACAGGTAGGACTATGTGTATTTTTTTAGACAAAGAAGATTTGGTGGAACACAATTCAATGCTGCAGAACTTGTGGGCACAAGGCAAACAAATATATGAAACATTCCTGGTGATTTCAGAATTTTTCATTTCAGGAAGAAAAGGAAAGATATGTTGGAGGACTGGGTGAGAGTCTCTTGTCTATAGATACAATGCACTTAATAACTTTGAGGTGTTAAATGAAGACGTCGCATCTATGAAAAAAATTACAGCAAAAAACTGCAAATAAAATTTTTATTTAGGTGTTCATGTGTATGAAGATAATTACTTCTTTTAGCATCAGAAAGATTGATTTTTCGGTCACAATATGATTCTAACAATTCTAACAATATTTATTTTCAACAATATATGCTAGCAATAATATAGAATCAAAGCTATGCTTTCCAAAATTCATCCTAGAAATATATAACTAGTTGTTTGATCTAAAGACTTCTCATGATCATAGATCTGAAGGAGTTGGATGGAAATCAATGTCTGAAATCAGGAAATTANCTAGAAATATATAACTAGTTGTTTGATCTAAAGACTTCTCGTGATCATAGATCTGAAGGAGTTGGATGGAAATCAATGTCTGAAATCAGGAAATTAATTCAATAAGATAAATTGAGTCTGTGAACAGACTAGGAAAAGGATAATTTACAAGGTCACAATAAACAAAACTTTGAATGACTATTGTTATAAAGTCTGAAATAAAAAATAAACACTGGATACTCAGAATTATTTCCTCCTCCTCCTCCTCCTCCTCCTCCTCCTCCTCCTCCCTCCTCTTCTTCTTCTTCTTCTTCTTTCTTCTTCTTGTTCTTTCTGCTCTATTCTTTCTTCTTCTTCTTCTTCTTCTTCTTCTCTTTCTTCTTCTTCTTCTTTCTTCTTCTCTTCTTCCTTCCCTTCCCTTTCCCCTTCTCCTTCTCCTTCTCCTTTTTAATTTTCCCTTTCTTCTTCCTCTCCTTTTCTCTCGCTGGGGTGCGTTGGAAAGGAGTTACAAACCATCATCTTCAACACATTCAAAGATTTATCAAATATTCAATATATCTGTTTTCTGATACTCTTGATTTGCAAACCCTGGCATGTATGTCAAACTCTCCAAATGTATTATTCTGAATTCCTTGACATAAAAATCAAGATGGCTTACATACACAGGCAAAAAACAACTGGGCCTGCTTGAAGAACCTGAAAGTGTTGGGGGCCGAATATTCATTTTGAACCTCCTGTTCCTTTTCATTGTCTTCTATGTAAAAACCATCTTTCTTTTCCTATATATTTTTGCTCTTTGAAACCCGTGGTTCAGCAAACAGGAATGAGTGGAGAAACTGAAGATGCTCTTGGGATTAAATCTAATCAATTCCTTTACTGTCCAGATGAAAAGCATTGGTCCATCTGATTGTTCCAATATTTAATTGCATGCTGGATAGAACTCCCTTGATTTGTAGGACTCAAACTAGCCATCCTTAAAGCTATCTCGAATAAAACTTTTGTCTACTGCTGTTGAATTCACTTAGAAGAGGTAGCTATCCTCAGGATGGCATTCAGCAGATTCTGACCAGTTCTGGAGAACCGGTAGTGGACTTTTGAGCAGTTCGGAGAACCGGCAATATGACCTCTGATATTGAAGATTTTATTTTTTATTGATTTATTTTATTTTGTCAAGTGATTATAAGATAACAGGTATAAGTATAAACATAGTTATAATTACATGAAATGGATACATATAAGAAAATAAAAGAGCAATAGGAAGGGTCAGTAGGCACGTTGGTGCACTTATGCATGCCCCCTACAGACCTCTTAGGAAAGGAGTGAAGTCAGTAGTAGACAGTCCAGGTTCAAGTTTTGGGGTTTGGGGAAGAAACCACAGAGTCAGTAGAGTATCCAGACATCGACACTCTGTTGCTGAAGTTGTATTCTGCAATCAAGTTTGGTGCGTTACTTGAGTTTGTATCTATTGTGTGTCTTTGTGTTGTTATGGTTGAAGCTGAAGTATTCAGTTGACAGGTAAGTCATTGTAATGTATGATTTATTACACTACACTTAGATCGGACCGAAGGCAGCATAGTTCTAGGTTTTCTAGGTCTAGAATTTCAAGTCTGGTGCATAAGGTATTCTTCAACGAGTAGAGGAGTGGAGAACTCTTCTTGTGAAATATTTTTGGACTTTCAATTGTATTAATATCAGATACGTAATGTGGGTTCCAGACTGATGAGCTGTATTTGAGTATTGATCTAGCAAATGTTTTGTATGCTCTAGTTAGTAGTGTGATATTACCAGAGAAAAAGCTATGCAGGATTAGGTTAAAATTGTAACACTTTTTGGCTATGTAAGTTACAATGTCTCTTGCACTTAATCATTAGAGATGAGTATTCCAAGGTCCTTTACAGAGTTTGGATCGATCAGCGAAGGTCTTGACTATTAAGTTGTATTTTATTTTCTGATTTTTTTTGCCAATAGTGTAGACAGAGCATTTATTTGTTGAGATTTGAAGTTGCCATTTGTTTCACCATTCTGATACATAGTCAAGGTCTTTTTGAAGGTAGCAGTATTGTCGGTGGTGTTGAGTAGCTTACAATCATCGGTGAACAGAACAAGTTTTCTCTTAATATGATACAGAGGTCTTTATGTATGAATGGCTATTGTGATGTATGAAAGAGATTGTATGAAAGAGTGAAGAGAGTTGAATCCTAAATACTGCCTTTAGGGACACCACTGTTAAACAGATACGGAATTTGACAGCACTCTACCAATTTTGACCATTCCTGTGGGCAGGAATATTTCTATCCAGTTATGCAGGTGTCCAGAGATACCATAGATTTTAAGTTTTAGAGTAGTTTTCGTGTACCACTGCATCAAAGGCTTTACAGAAGTCTATGTAGATTGCGTCTATTGCTTTGCCCTGAGTTGTTTCGTCCATATGTTTTTGCAGTGTAAGAGTTTAAAGATTGCAGGATAGTTTTTTTCTGAAACCAAATTGTTATTAGAGAGGTTGTTTGTCTCTAAGTGGAGGATAATGGATTGGTTAATAATTGATTCATGACTTATCAGGTGATGCAGCATAAGGGATGTCTGTAATTTTCAACCAGGCTGGGGTCTCCCTTTTTGAAGATGGGGATGACTGTGGCCAGTAACTATATGTAACCAGCAAGGAGCTGGTTCTGAAGGATTTTTCAAAGATTATGCTTTTCAGCTATGGCAATGGATAGCTTTTTGAAGAAGTAGGCACGTATTCCATCCGGTCCAATAGTTGGAGGTGGTTTTAGATTGCGTAGTGCTTTTTCAACATTGTCTTCTGTAAAATCGATATGTATTAGATCATTGTAGTTGTCAGTGATTCGACTAGGAAATATTGGGCATGATCCATTTTACAGTATCCTTCTGCTGCCATGCCCACCAAGCTACACCCACAGAATCAGTAGTAAAAATTTTTGAATCCCACCACTGAGCTGCCCTTTCACCCACACTTTGATGTTCCCTTTTCCTTAAGGCTATTTCTGGGAGAGATCCAGCTTGTGAATTGGGTTGATTCCTTCTGAGAAGCCACAGCCCTAGAGCTCCTCTGGAGAACAGATTTACTGCAGTAGAGTTTGGTGCTGGGAGACCTGAGCAGGAAGCTGAATCAGCATTGAGACTAATGGCTCCTAGAGAGTTCTGCATAGCTGGATGTTTTGCTCAGCAGGTATCTCTCTTTCTGGAGTAATTCATTTCGATTGTACAAAACAGCTGGACCTCACACAGCTTATTTGCCTGTGTTTCTCTGGTGTGGTTTCCCTCACCAACCAAGAAATCAATCACCAATTTCCGTTGAGAGATTTGCAGGGTGAAAACTATCACTCATAAAAAGTAAATAGAAGCAATGACAGGAACCATGTAAGAAGGGGGTGAAATTAAAAACAAATCACTCCTCTCACAATGAAAATTGCCAAAACAGCAGAGAAAACATTGATTCCTTGAACTCTTCTCATATTATTCGAACCACCTCTCTCTTTCTCTCCCCTTTCCCCTCCCCTCTCTCATTTTTTTTCTTTCTTTCATTGCAAAAATGTATATTTTGATTGTAAAAAATGGAAACTAACTTCAGTTCTGATGCTTAAGTCAGTTTGTCCTTGAAGATTTAGAGGAAGTAAACTGGACCACAATTGTTTAATACAGAAGGACAGTTTGTCAGTTGCATTCATAGTAGTTTATTCTATCCTGGAAATCCTGATCTAACAACCATAATCTCTATCCAATTTCAGGAGTCACTTTGCCTTCCCAACTCAGAGCTCACTAGTCACTTTGAGTAGACTGAATATGAGGATGAATAGCCAAGCTGGAGAAGAAGGTTGCATTAAACATTTTGTGTTTTGGGGAAACTCTTTGGACATTTTATGCTAAAATTAGCTGCCTGAAAAATCCATGATGCTGAGAAAGGTGGAAGAAAAGAGAAAAAGCAGATGACCAGCAAGAAGGTAGATGGATTCAGTTACAGCAGCAATTTAAGATTAGCTGGAGAAAACCTGTTTATATGGTCACTAAGAGATGGCACTAATGTGATGACACCTATTTGAACAATCAATTGCACTTTTGAGCTGAACAGAATGTGCAATTAAGCTGTAATCCTGGATAACAGCAGGCCTTGAAATTTAGAGAGCTCCTTTTCCATCATTATCTTTAGAGCCAATTGCAAGTAAGCATCCACCTGGAGTCTTAGGAATAGATTTCACTTGTTTATTGATTAAAATATCATTATGGATTCTTGATTCAGGATGTAAATATGGCACTGCCTGATGAATTGATCTTCTATATATTGGTTTTTTTTAAAAAAAACTTGAATAAAGCATGCCTGGTTGTCATAAATAATCATGCTTCCCCATCTATGGTCCCATGTTCACATGTTGGATGGGTCATCTTTATAGTTGTGGCATAGTGACCATGATTTGTGATGTTTTTGTTGGTTTCTAGCCCTTTTTTGTCATTTTCTGGCAAAAAAACACCACTCAAATGGATGGGTTTGTTTAATGACTGGACAAAAGGCTGGAGTTTTGGTCATGTGACTTCTAATCACATGGCTGCTCAACTTATCACTGTAACAACTTATGACCAGATTTCCAGTCCAATTATGGTTATAAGTTGAGAACTATTCATACTTAAAGATTCAATTGATTTTCTTGCATTCTTCAATTCTGTGCTTTCCTTGGCAATATAAATTATTGCAAGTCTGTCTCTTGAATTTTAATGAAGCCCAACTTCTTTACCCTTCCTGTCTCACCCCAATTACCCCCTTTTTAAGAAATGCTGGGGAGGATGGCAGTCAAAAGCTCCGTTCTTTTTTGTTGCAAAGTATTATAGTCCCCATCTATCTATAGCACCCTTTCTTTAAGTTCTATATATAGATCAATGTATCTTCCAGCTAATCTCTTTACAATTGTAAAGCTATTAAATTAATTAATGCAAGTAAAAATGACAATGTAAGTTGGTCCCTGAAGGTGTGCAATCATTTTACTTTTATTTTGAAAGGAAATCTGCTGGTGCAAGCAATTCTTACTAATTATTTATTCTGAAGACCGCTAGTTTTGATAAGTTTGTTGGTTGAGCCACTTCATTCAGGTCGAGTGGGCCTTTGTCTAGGCCGAGCATTGTGCAGATAATCTGGAATCTTAGGTACTTCTCTGAGGTATCAAAGTTGCTTGTAAGAACATATTTGATTTTATTTGTATGCTTTACATTCCATGCTTCTGCTCAACAAACACTTGAGGCAGCCTACTGGATGGAGACATCTAGGAAGAAAGAGTAAAAATGACAAAATGAAGTTGCAACCACAGAATCCTTTCTGTTCTCTGCTCTCATTTTTTTTTTTCCTATAACATCAGCCTGTGAAATATGCTGGGCCAAGCAGGAGAGAGAAAGAGACTGGCCTATGTTCTCCTGATGAGCATCCATTTAGATAAGGATGGGTTTGGATCCGTGTTTCCATCCCCAATCCAACCCTTTAATCACTCTACTACACTGGACCTAATTAGAAACATTGTCCATATATGCAATAGTTTCTCACACTTGTCCTGTTACAAACGAGAGCTGCTGGCAAGCTGAGTGGAAGGTTTTTCAGGGCTGAGGTCAGCCCTTCAGGATGGGACGCGACTGACCCATTTTTGTGATCAGACCTTGTGTCCATGTGCCCCACTATGCTTGGGCTGATGGGAGCATCTCTCCCAGCATCAGGCAGTAGGTTGTGTCCTAACCAGCCTTTCCCCACAAATTTTGAGGAAGAGCTTTTCTTGCTGTATTTTCTTAAAGAAATCAGGTCAAATCTATACAGGTAGTCCTTGACTTACAACCATAACTGAGTCCAACATTTCTGTTGCTGAGTGAGACAGTTGTTATGTAACCTTTTATGACCTTTCTTGCTACCGTTGTTAAGTGAACTGCCCTTGCTAAGTTAGTAACACAGTTAAATGAATTTGGCTTCCCCATTGACTTTGCTTGTCAGAAAGTCACAAAAAGTGATCATGTGACCCTGGGACACTGCAACTGTCATATATATGAGTCAGTTGCCAAGTATTTGATCATGTAACCATGGGATGATGCAATGGTCATAAGTGCGAAAAACATTCATAAGTCACTTGTTTTACTCTTGATGTAACCTCAAATAGCCACTAAATGAACTGTGGTCAGTTGAGGTCTACCTGCACTGGGATTTGCAATACACAGTGTGTTTTATGTGTTTTACCCTCAAATGGCAGGAAAACATGACGCCACCTTTTGGCAGTCAGAGTAAGAGTCGTGGCAGGCATAAACATGAATCCAGGGGCTATTGCTTCATCTTGCCAGAAGGGGTACCCATAGGCAGGAACAGAATTTCTAATTCTTTGCAAAAGGAAGTTTTTGTTTCAGATGGTTGTGCTGGCACTCCAAAACTAAGATTACAGTGAAGTGCTGCTGAATCATAACTCAGCAGTCTCCAACCTTTCCGACTTTGAGGAGCAGGGGCATCAGTGTTGGTGGTGGTAGGGGGGAGGGGATGGTTCAACATGAGCACCAGGCGAGCACAAATGGAGCTATGCACTTGACTGCAAGTGCCCACTCATCATGGAAGTAGAGCTGCATGTGCATACTCGCCCACTGCTTGTACTGCCTGGTTTCAAATAAACTGCACCGGGAGCCAAGAGTTGGGGACCCCTGTCATAACTGATTCCTGGTGCTTCTATAGATAAAGGCTGTCTCGGCTGTCCTGTCTCTTACTGCAAAGCCCAAGACTACTATGATGCTTTTCCAGCATAGCCACCTATGCCACGGCAACTATGGATACTCACAAGTAAAGAAAGGAGACAAGAAGGGGGAGAAGAATGGGGAGCAGAACGTGTTTAAAATCAGAAGAAAGAAGACTAAGGATGTGCATGTCAAGCCTGAAATTGACATACGCATAGCCATTTTATTTACCCTTTTTTATATATTCCTTTTCTTTCTTTCTCTTTGCTGGTTGTGGGGGGGCAGGGTTTTGGGCTTGCCACATTTTTAAGATGGGAGGAATGGAGATAGTTATTTAGGCTAGGTGGATCTTCTTCCTGTGGGAATGAAGGCTGACCTTGCTGAGACCTGGAGGTGGGGATTGATGACACCAGGCAACTTTGATTTATTTCTATTAGGGAGTGTGACTTTTGGGGGCTGTTTCTAATTTCCAATATTATGTGGTGTAATTCCAGGTTGTGTCAGATCTGGAATTACAACAGACTTTGCCAATTTGATGCTTTCTTAAATAAAAGAAATTGTTTTGGAAGATAGACTTTGTTCTTTTTAAATGGATCTCAACACTTGGAAACTTTACAGTACGGATGGATGCCATGATCTCAGAATCCCTTCTGGGCAACTCCTTCAGAAGAACTGTACTAATCAAATAAAGGCATTCAACATTTTCAAGAGCTTTTGAATGAACAGGACTTTCCAAATTCACCTTGTATTTCCCCTTAAGAAATATGTTGCTGCTAACTTGCCTAGAAGGCACCATGTCTGTGGAGATTTTCAGTCATTGAGGTCATGGCTGTTCCAAAGGTGCTTTTTCAAAAGGCAACTAGACATTTTACTTCTCTAAGAAGCTTCTTGGATGAGAAGCGAAATGCCTTCAAGGAAAAACAAAGTCCAGTTACCTTTTGAAAAAGCACCTTTGGGACTAGAAGGCAACTGAGCTCTTTTGTCACCTCCCATCTCCCTTCAGGGAGAGACAACCCACCCACCCTTTCAGTGTTGACAAGACACCATTTTTTCCCACAGTTCTTTCAAAAGGAGTGATGAATTTCTGGCTGTTAAATGAGCCTGTTGGGAGATGTTATTGTCTTGAGAATTTATCATTTTCCTCAACTCAGCTTGGTGGGACTGGCAGCTATTTTTGGCAAGGATTACCTCATCAAAAAAAGAATGTAGGTGTCTTCTGATAGGATATTAAGCCTAAAGAACTGATTAGGTGCAACAGAAACTGTGTCAATTTCATGTCAGCAAAGAGAATGTGGCCAAGTTGTGGATTAATCTTTGACTGACAGTTTGGGATTGCAGGCTGAAAGTTGATCAATCACGAGAGGTGATGGGAGAGGGGAAATCTTCCCTTATCACAGTCCAACACTGTTATTGAGGGAACCTTATAGGGGGAGGAGGAGGAGAAAATGATGGCTAGCAGATAAGTGAATGGCATATAGACTCCAAAAAGGTGCAAAAAATCTGAAGAAATATAGGAAGTCCACCTTAAGAAAGTGGGATGACCAGGCTCTGATGGATGGTGCCCATATGTTCCTGGTTTGCATTTGTGGCACATGTTTAGACTGTTGTAGCTTATTTGCTAATGGGGACACTAAGGAAAGTATTACAATTTGGGCCAAAAAGGATGGGCCACTAACTGGTGACATGTCCTCCAACTTCACAGTTGCTGGAGTCATAGAATAAGATTTACCTGGAGTGCCTGTTCTCTTGTGGTTGCTTCCATGCAGAGATGGTATTCAGCAGGTTCTGACCAGTTCTGGAGAACCGGTAGTGGAAATTTTGATAATAGTTCATAATACCACCTCTGACTGGCCCTGCCCCCATCTATTCTCCGCCTCCCGAGTTCCAGCTGATCTGCTGGGTCTTGTTTTGTTGTCCTGCACAGGAGAATGGAGCTGGAAAGCAGGTTAGTGGGGTGGGGAGGGAATGGGATTTTGCAGTATCCTTCCCCTGCCACCAGGCCACGCCCACAGAACCAGTAGTAAAAAAATTTGAATCCCACCATAGCTTGCATGGTATTGGAGCAAGAATTTGAAATACAGGAAAGTATTAAAAGGCCAGGCTTTTAACTGCATTTATAGAATTGAATCGCTTCATATTAAGAACCAATGGTAAAGATTAATGTTGGCTATTGTATGACTTTACACTAGATATTTCAATAAACTTCAATTCTCTAAGAATTTAGCCCTGTTCAGTAGCTGGCTAACAGCACAAACACAGTTTAGAAAAATTACTTTAGTGCAGGCAAAAAAGAAGTCACATGTACACAAAATCTCTGCCTAGAACAACACAGGAACCATATGATTCACTTAACAACCCTGGCCAAAAAGGTCACAAATTTGGGCATGACACACTGAACAATCACATTTTTAGCAACTGAAATTAATTATTCATCTATTTATATCTATCTATCATCTATCTATCTATCTATCTATCTATCTATCTATCATCTCTATCTATCATATCTCTCATATCTATCTATCTATCCATCCATCCATCCATCCATCCATCCATCCATCCATCCATCCATCCAT
>BHFT01017870.1:0-15886 GCA_004320025.1 Laticauda laticaudata | reverse complement strand
GCTCCAGCCAAACTCAGGGTCCAATTATTACCAACTACAAAGGGTTTCTTCAAGTATTCATCCTTTTTGCCGATGGTCGATTGCTGACTTACACAGTTCTATGTACATTGATGGTTCAGGGAATGGGTCTGCTTCAGATAAGACCAGGTATACAACGCCACAGTGACCTCAAGGAGGCTGGAATCAACCTCATAATGGGTTTTCCAATCCATTACCCATTAACCCAACGACACACAAATAAAGAATAGAACCTACTTCATCATTGGGTGATGATGCCTGTTTTGTGTCATGAGAAAAACACGAGGACTTAGACCGTGGTTCCAACAGCGGCAAAGTCTTTATTTCTTAGTCAGCAGTGTAGCAAAAGGATGGCTCACCGCGCCGGTTCTTTTATACATTTTCTCCGGCCGGCTTGTAAGCCAATGACAATTGTTGATTTTTGCTGTCCTTCCCGCGGCTTGCAGGGATTGGTTCGTTTTTGAACCAATTCCCCTTTTACCGTACTAAGTAACCAATCAGAATGTTCATTATTTGGAAACCAGTCACTTTGGCATACAGATAACACCCTCCCCTCCTTAAGAATTATAAGGTCTACGTGTGGCGTTAGTCTCGTAAGTAGGCGGGGTTTATTTTGACTCGACTGGACCGCTCGGTTCATTTGCTTGTGCGTGTCTGTTGACCTGTTCGGCATGGCTTGCTGCTGTTTTCCTCTTGTTGCTTCTCTTCTGGGAACCATCTGAAGGGTGAGGCCTTTCATCATGCCGCTGCCTGAGTTGCTTGGTCAGCCGGCTTCGCCGCTCTCCGTTTCTCCCGGGCAGGTTGAGCTGGCTTTATGCTGGCCTCCTTCGTGGATTCTTCCTCTGGCAACTTATCTCCCAACAGTTGAGTCTCCATTTTTTGCTCTTTTTGATTAGTGTTTTCGAGCATTTTTTAAAACGGTTCTTTCTTTATTTTTTTCGTGTTTCCCCCCCCTCTTTGGTTTGAAATTCGTCGTTTTTGTGATTGTTTGGTATGTGTTTTTTTTGTTCCTTTCTAAATTTTGGGGACCGAGCTGGTTCAATTGTGCTGCTTCCACTCCTGCCATAGTGTCACCGTTAATCGGGTATGATTTGGGGCCTGTTAAGTCTGTGACTGTCCCCAAAAGGGTACCCATAAGGGTCTCCCGTTAAAATTTTTTCGCAGCTACCACCAAATCGCCAATTTGAAGCTCCTGAATCGTGTAGAGGAGTCAGGTGGTTTTTGGTGTGAAGTTTGGGTTGAGCTCGATCTAGCTGCGATCTGAGTTTTCTCCAAATAAAGTATTCTGATGGGTTTTGTTGGTTTGTGGTAAATTGGGTGTTATATGTGGCGGGTGAGAGCCTAGTTTATTTTTGCTTTGGACGTCCCCGAGGTGTCCATCCTTTTCTCAAACCCTCCTGGCAAACCTGCACCATTTCTTTCAGCCCTTACCGTTGCCGCCGGATGGGCTTGGCGCATCATCAAATAGATGATCTGTGAGCGGCATGTCTTTATACCAGGGAGGGCTAGGTATTGTCTCGAAATAGTAGGCTGGTTAGTTGGGGTCCATTATTCGACACTAGTTATGTCCGGCAGGCCGTGGGTTGCAAACAGTGTCTAGTCCCTTATTTACCATTTTCTTGTTGTCGTTTTGATGCATAATTTTACCTCTAGCCAATTGGAGATAATGCGTCCACGACAATCAGAAAAGTGTTTCCTTGGTAGGCCCGCGAAATCGATATGATCCGCCGACAGGGGGCCCTTGGAACTTCCAGTCCCTTATTGGGTGCTTTTTGGAGGAGTATGAAGTCTGGCTCTCTTGGCATTTGTTGCACGAGTGACCCATATTTCAATGTCCTTATCAATGCCGGCCACCAGAATAGCTCCTCGCAAGGCTTTTCATTTTTTTACAATTCCCGGTATGTCCCTTCCATGCAGCATGCTCAGTACCCTTGTTTTGCAATTATAAGATTTAGAATAACTACCGCTCACCCCACAGTAGACATTCCCTTCTTTATAGAGAGTTGGTTTGTCTGGGTCCTGGATAAGGTTTAAAAGTCTCGTTTTTTGTATTTTCTGGCCAGCCTCTACCTACCCAGTTAAGTTATGCGGGCGTCATGTGGGTCTTTTGCCGTGGCTCTGGCGACATCATTCGTGGAGATGGGTAGGATCCTGGGAGGGTCTCTAATCTTGTAGGGCAGTTCATCTTGGTGCGGGTCTTCTTCCGTAGCTGGCAATGGTGCTCTGCTCAAAGCGTCCGAATGAAATTTGTTTCCCGGCCGTGATTAGGGAGATAGATTATTGGAGTAGGTGCCTAGGAACTCCGCCACCTAGTCATTCTTGGGGACAGGATTGTTTGGTGTGGGCTTGTTTCCCGCCAAGATTCCAAGTAGCGGTTTGTGCGTCTGTGACAATTTGCAAAAAACCCACCGTAAAGGTATTCATGAAAACGCATTTACCCAGCGACAAATTGCTAAGGCCTCTCTGTCAGTTGGCGTAGTTTCGCTCGGCTTTGACAGAGTTTTTGAGTAGTACGCGACGGGCGCCTCTCTTCCGTCGGGATTGTGGGCTCAGGATATGGCTCCGATCCAGAACGGTTGAGGTCACAGGTCAATCTCAATGGTGCGGTGTCGCTAAATTGGATTGAGAACGGTGTTTTGAAGTTAGTAATCTTTTTATTTGTTGAAAGGCTTTTTTATTTGTGCCCCCACATCCAAATTGCCTTTTTTGTCCAGTTACCGGTTTGTAGCGGGTTCTGCTATTGTAGCCTTATTTTGGTAGGAAAAGTTATAAAAATTTATTTAAGCCCCAAGAATGCTTGACACTCGCTTTTGTTTTGGTTCTGGCTTGCGTTATTTTTGGCTTTAAGTTTTCTTTTCGGTTGGGATGTCTATACCCTCTCCGTCTATTTAAATATGCCCAGAATAATTCACGCTCTTTTTAGCCAGGCTAGCACTTTTCCTTTTTTACTTTTAGTCCAGCTTCCCTGAATTTAAGTAGTACATGTTTAGTGTCTGTTAAGTTGGTTTCGTTGTTTTGCTGAGATTAGGACGTGCATCGAGGTATGTACCGACTCCCTGTATGCGTTTAGGAGGCGTTCCATGAGGCTTTGAAAAAAAACGCCTGGTGCCACACTGACTCCCAAATTTGGAGTCTCTTACATCTGAATGCCCCTCTGTGTGTACGTTTAGTCTGTGGCCTCCAATGTTTCTGGGGTCTACTGGGGTTGTTGGTATGCTTGTGCCAGGTCGAGTTTGGCAAAAAATTTTCCTCCCCAGGGAATGTAGCAAATGCTGGACTACTGGACCGGGTATGCGCTCTGTTGTAGTGCGTGGTTCAGGGTCGCCTTGTAGTCACCACAGAATTCGGATTGACCCATCAGGCTTAATAGGTGTGACTATTGGCGTTTCCCATTGGCATGGGTCCACAGGCTCTAGCACCCCCTGAGCTACTATTATTTAGCTGTTCCTTCAATCTTTTGCTCTTTAAAGCAAAACGGAACTCGCCTTGGCTTTTTAGTTCTTTTAGGGGCTACCTGTGGGGCGTATAGACTGAAAGAATAGGGTTTCCCCGGTAACTTGCCAAGTGAGCCGTCGAACACGTCTTGGATTTCCCGGATTTAGGTCTTCCTCCCAGTCGGTTGTGCTTCACTCGGTCTATCCCGGTCATCCCGATGCCCAAAGGTGCAAACCATTCGATGCCAGGAGCTCGCCTATCTCGGTCGGACTATGGTCAGCGAAAGTACCTCGACATGCTTGTTTGTTTACGAGACTTTGAATTGGCCCATGCCAACTACCGGGAATTTCGGTTTCCCTGGGTAGTCCTTGAGTGTTAGTCCGCTGCTTTTTTAGTTCTGATCGGTCGATATCAGGAACTAGTTTGTTTTATCGGTTGTTCACCAGAGACCATGGATGGAAAGATCCGAGTTCCACTTCCATTTTCGCAGGGTCTTCCCTTCAATTCTTACTCTGTTACGTTGAGCTTTCTTTCCGCTTTGCCGTGCTTAGCGCTCCCTATGTGTAACAGTTGATGTTTATTCTCTCTGTTTGCGGGTTTTGCTTGTTTCGCGCCACTTTCTCTCCTCTCGCGTGGGCTCGGCTCAATGTGGGGAATTGGTGCGTCTCGTGGGCTGTAGTTTTTTTCTGTTCATTGAGACTCTCGAATATGCCCTCGTTTCTTGCAACTTCTGCAGATGCATCGAGAAACCTCATTCCAACTCTGGGTGACTTCCTCCGGCAGCCAGCGCATTCGCCAAATTTCTTTCCGCGCTCTCTTTGCCTGGCATACGTTGCGGTGGACCTCGCGTCTCCGTCATCTGACTCGGATGGTCTCGCCATATGTCTTCGTGGGGTGGGGTGGTAACAGGAGATTGTTTCCTTCTTTGCGGGGGGTTTTGTTCATCCCTGCTTTGTGTTCATCTAGTGTCATGGTAACAGCCTGATTTTTTCGCGGCTTCAGCGGCTGTGGCTTTCGCGATGGCCTCAAACTAAGGTTATTTTAGGCTTGTTCAGTATAGCTTACTTTGCGCTGTTGAGTCACGTAGTTCCACAATTATCACTCGGTCTCTCATAGCCTCATCGAGGTTTAAAGAATTCGCACTCTCCCTATCTGTCACGAGAGCGGCTACAAAATCAAGCTACCGTCTCACCTTCTTTCTGGGTCTCTCCGTAGAATTCATGCCGTCTTATAGGTTTGACACCGTTGGTGCGTGTGTGTTTTTCAGTAGTTCTGGAGTTGGACCAGGTTAACTGTTTAACGTCTCGGGGCTTCACCAGGCTTTTGCCATTTTGAAAATGGTCGGTCCGCAGTGCGTTAGAATAACGCTCTTTTGCGTTTTTCTGAGATGTCCTCCATCTCATTGCTCTCCAGGTACATTGAAGCGGTCTGCATTACGAATCCCAGGTCTTCTCGTTGGGATTAAAAGGTGCGGGCGGTGCGTTGTTCCCAGCCATTCTGTTGTCGTCTGGAATTTTCTTTCTACCGCGTTGCTCCGGTCTCGCGTTCAGGACAATCCCACCTCGTCGCCAGTTGTTTTGTCCGGAAAAAACACGAGCGATAGACCGGGTTCCAACGCAAAGTCTTTTATTTCTTAGTTCAGAGTGTAGGAAAAGGGAAATTGGCTCAAAGCCGCCGCCGGTCTTTTATACATTTCTTCGGCCGGCTTGTAAGCCAATTGGACAATTGGTTTGATTGTGCCGCCTTATCCCGCGGCTGCAGTATTGGTTCCTTTTTGACCAATCCTTTTCGTTACTAAGTACCAATCAGAATGTATTATTTGAAACAGTCATTTGGCATACAGACAATCCTTGCTCCCTCAGGGGAACCTACCATCATGAACGCCCAACACTTCCAGATGCACTCTACCCCTGAAAAGAGATCTTCAGCTCACAGGCTGTCCAGGCAAGACGGCTCTGGTGGTGGAGAACGCCTTCGATCCTGGCCAACAGCGTTCCAGGTACTTCTCACCATGTTGCAGCATCACCCAGAGGACCGTGAGGAGGATGGTTGGAATTGCTGCATTTCCTGCACAATCTCATGCGGCACCCGCTATCCAATGTTGAAGGAACAGGTTGTGGACTGTCAACAAGGGAAATGGGGACATGGAGCCTGGTTGAATGGAGGCAGGGTGAACATGATAGAAAACTGTGGAACTGTACAAGGCCCACAGAGCTTCACGTGAAGAGGAACAAGAAAGCACGCGAACCTACTGAGAACTGCGGTGCAACTTCCCAGCTGGGCGTGGCAATTGGCAAGACAGGTGGTAGATGCTTTAATGGATGCTTCCTTGAGCCTGCCTTATAACCACTGATGAGATTGTGCCATGTATGTTGCAGTGCGGTTCCTACAATGAATAGGCATTAATAAAGCGCTTTGTTTATTTTGAAATGTTTGATCAATGAGATAAATTGTTATTTGATACAAAAGGGGCATATGTTATGGCAGCTGGGAGGGTCGACCATACAGTCCCATCTATGCTTGCACTGGAGCTTTTATCTCTCCCCACAAACTATTCCATTACCTATACCCAAACTATCATTCACCTATCCCCACAAAGCATGCAAAGAATAACCATTTTTTTCTAAGTTTTCACCAACACCCTTATTAAGAAAAAAAAAATGAAACCAAGTGTGTTTAATCAAAGATACCTTTATAATAAACTGTCTTAAGTAAACTGTATGACTTTATTAAAAAACCAAAAATGAACCAAGAAAAATGTATTAAGCAAACGATAAATGTGAACAGTAACAAATCTCAGTCTCTGGCACTATTCTCAGTCACTCTGAGGCATGTCCATGTCTTCAGCTGTTTAAAGCTGCAGGGACTGTGGGGGTGACTATGGCTGGACTGTGTCTGAGGTGCATTGTGGGAGCTTGGCCCGAGAGTTACAACAGGCGATGTGTTATTCAGGAAAGCTCTCAGAGAGCTGACTCGTCCCGTGGAGGTTGAGAGGCCCTTCATCAAGTACCTGGGATGCCAGGCAACAAGACTGATGACAGATTGGCCATTGACAGGGCTTAGCTGTGGGGTGGAGGAAGGAGCAGTGTAGTGGGGCTGTCTATGTCTGCAACTTGGGCGAGGTGTGGCATCTGTGGTGTGCAATGAACCTGGGCCTGGACTTGCGGAAGGGCCCTTTCTGCTGTGCGTGAAGTCCTGGTAGTAGTATCCTTGGTAGGTGATGGGCGCTGTTGAAAGCCGTGGAAAGGTGGTGACATCACTGTGGTGGAAGGAGCAGACCTGGACTGGGTCAGAGCAGGTATCAGGTGGGCCTTGGAGGGTTTGTGCAGAAGTGGTATTGGGCCTCGGGGCATGTCAAATGGAGGGTTCTTGATCTCATGTAAGGTGATGAAGGGCTTCCCGAGATCTGAGTGTTATGTAGTATGTCATGTATGGACATCTGAGAGAGAAAATTCTGCTGCTGGTCTTGAGTGTTGGTCCCTGATCTCCAGAGGACAGTGTGGCTCTGGCCCTCTAGCTTGCCTGCATCCTCTGGAGCTGGGGTGGTGGGGTGCCATTGATCTTCTGGTGGCTGCCGCTTCTTGCTCCATTTTTGTTGACAGGGATCTCCACAGTCCGTCTGGCATGGTAAAAAAGTTGGCCCAAAAAGCTGGTTTTTTGGGGGGGGGTTTTTTTTCTCTGCCATGGCGGCCCTCAGAAGCACCTGCCTGGACAGGGCAGCTATCCCCTGGCTGGAAGAAGACTGGCTGTCTGGTGGGCTGTCTGAGGGAGAGGGGTGTCAGAGGGGCTGCCTCCTGGACCTCACCCTCCAGGAACTGCACTTTGCCTGAATGTACATCTCCGATCATGAGCTTGGACAGTCAATCCTCCCAGATTTTTTGAGGTGTAAGCTTGCCCTACCAGTGTGTGCATGTGCTATCCACCATCCTAGGAGTCACATCTGCAGTGTAAGCAGGCCTCTCTGTTCTTGTCTCTCCAAAGCTGCCTGTTTTTTCTTGGGATGTCACGATAGAGTCTGTGGCCCTTTCTCCACAGGTTACTCGTTTCTCCCTCAGCCATTCCAACACTTCCTCCTCATGGTCCTCGAAATGTGTACTGTTTCCTCTCTCCCTTCTTCTTCCCTTGCCGTCTTCCCCCTTCTGTCAGGGGCTTGAAGCAGCAGGCCTTAAGGGCTTGAGCAGCATGGCTTTTGAGGCCTTTTGGGGCTGGTTCATCACAGGCAGCACTAGCAGTAGCAGTAGCCAGCAGCATAGCAGCCACCAGCAGCAGGAGAAGCACCAGAAGCACAACCAGCCAGCAACTGCATCCCCAGCACAGCGAAGCAGCAAGCAGGGAAAGACACCAGCCCAAGCATTTCAGAGTCAGTGTCAGTGGGTGTTATGTGGTTCTGTCCTTCTTGCCAGGGCTGGCAGGAGTAGGCACAGGCTTTCTTTTCTTCCCTGACTGATGAACCATGGTGTTATTCGAAGATGTCTGTGGCAGCAGGTCTTTCCTCTGAATGCTGACAGCTTGCGAGCTGCATCCTTTTATATTCGCGGAGCTGATGCAATTCATACTCCCCACATGCGCAGTGACTGCTTTGCATCTGCTACGCATCTGCTATTCATCCGCTTTGCTTCCTATAGGTGTCCGTGATGCATCCATGTCATCCGCTACACATCCGTCCCATCTGCTATGCATCCGCCCCTTCCGCTATGCATCCGCTTCACAATTCTCCCCCGGAAGCCCTTCGGATATGTCATCTGCTTCCATCCGCTTTCATCCGCTAGGCTTCCTACGAACATCCGCTTAACATCCCCGCTACGTTCTACCCCCGTCTGTTCCTTTCCATTCTTTTCCATTCTGTTTATGCAAATTTGGGGCACTTTTTGGAGCGAATAACAATGGATGGAGCCACCCCCGAAATTTTGCTCGTCCACTGTGTCCTTTTTGCATTCATTTTGCATCCGTCAGCCAGTGGGACCTTGCCTTTACTTTTGAGGATGTGACTTGCTTATATTTGTATCATCTGTGAGTTTATACAAATAATCCTGGTGTGGCTTTTTCTTAAATGCCATGATTGAGAATCAGTTTCAGGTGAGAAGAGTGAATTCCATACCTCCATCATGGAACGAAATATCTTGAATTCTTTATTAATGGTCTTACCAGCATATAAGGAGGAAAAAACCCACATTTTTTTAAAGACAGCAAGTGGCTTTTTCTCTAGATTTTCTCATACCCATTTTTCTTTTTGTTCCCTTCTATATATACTCTTGAATACAGGTATTTCATCACAGATTACGCTTACTGAGTCTGGTGATGGCCTGAAAAAGTCAGGAGATAGTCTACGGCTGATTTGTACAGTCTCTGGGTTTGCCATCACAAGCTATTGAGTGTCCTGGATTCATCAGCCAGGTGTACCTTCAGCTGACTGGTTTAAAGACTGAGGACACAGGAATTTATTACTGTGCAGGAGACACAGTGAGAAAATGCTTTGCTCAAGTAGCCCAAAACTTCTCTTCCTCAAAATGAACCCTTAGTCATTTCTTGTTTTTGAATGGCAGCCAGCAAGGAGGTTGTTTTCATGCTCTGCCAGAGGTATTGTGTAAAAATTTAAAAAAGGAAATTTGGAGCATGCCTTCACTATAGGAGCACGTGGGGCAGGCAGATGTTCTTGGAATAAAGGGGCCCCAAAACTTTATTGGAAGACCCCTTTCTATTTCATGTAAGGCTTCAATGAAATGAAATCCCCTTTCTATGACATGTAAGGCTTCAAATGTGATAACCAGCACCTCGAATCATATCTGGAAGCTCGTACAACATGCAAATTAGCAGTGTTACATGGGTCTAAGGATATGCACACATAATTGCCTGCAGTATTGCACTCCAAACCAACTATGGGTCACAGATGGTGTTCAAGGCAAGCTCCCTGGAGAATGTATTGAACTCCTCCAAATGAGAGGATTAGCAAAACTGATGCCCCATAGGCAAAATCCTCTGTGATCATATCTGTTGAATATTCTTCAAGTAGAAGGTGAGTTCAGAGCCTCAGATTTTTCCACCAAGTCCAAACAAGACAATGCCATTCCATCCCAAAATAAAAATAAAAATTGAAAGACTCAGTTCATTAGTTCTCATAGTCAGATGCCAGAATGACTCAGTTTTGTCAAGGTTCAGCTGTAACCTGTTCTACCTACTCCAGATTCTCACAGCCTCCAGACACTAGAAAGAACTCAACAACAATTTCACTTGGATGGATGGATGGGGCAAGACATGTACTGCATATCTGGATATCATCTCCATATTGATGATGGCTCACCCTATACTGGAAGATGATCTCACCAAGTGATTTTCTGTAGATATTGAATAGATCAAGAATGACCATCTGATCAGGGTCTTAAGGTCAGAGATGGGATACAAATGTTGTTAAAGTATTGGCTTCAATATATAGCAGTGCCTAGCTGTTATCAGTTGACCTCATAAAGTTAACCAGGGACAGTGCTTGGCTAGGGAATGCCTCATAATTCTTGCTCCATGAGATCACTTTAAAAATATTTAAGCAAGGGATAATATCAACATGTACCACAACATTTAAATTGGTGGCAAATAGATTCCTGTCAATCCTGAAGCTGACCAGTCTGAGGCCATTTTGAGGCTCCGGGGCTGCTACAACTGAAGCTAAGGGACAGGGAGGGGGAAGTGGAGATAGCTGGGGTTTGTAGCCAAAACAAAAAACTTTCTCTTGAGAACCAAGTATGTTTCAGCAGATGCTTGGAAGGAGGGGACTGAGGTCACCTAGCAACTGGACAGCATCCTGATTAAACTATGTGACTGATTGTTTTGAGAAAATGAAAAAAAAAAACTTTTACTTTTAATTAGATGAAAACTGTGGGAACGTTTAGAGTATATTTTCACCAGCCCATGTTAATGTCGCTTATCCAATAAACCTATTTGTGCTGGTCAGACAGTATATAGTTAATTGGGAATTGGGAGCTGTCCCCTTAAGGGAATGCCTCATGGTAAATGTAGTTAATGCCTCATGGGAAATGTAGTTTATGTCATGTGATCACATCTGTAATCCTGATTGGTCACTGAATCAACCTTTGGTTGAGTTGGGGGAGTTTCCTTTATTCTTGCTAGGATCATGCTGGTGTCTTTCCCTTTTCTCCATCATTATGGGATGGAGATAACTATATTTTCACACTATAAAGACAACTATGCAAAAATTGGACATTAGATGAATCTCAACACCAAACTCCCGTGACGTATATACCTTAGGATGCCCTATTACAATCCAATAAAGAAAACTTTGTTAGGAAGCCTTTGTAGAGTTATCTAACTGTTTTATATTCCAGCCAGCATAGTTAAAGACAGCCCTGAACACTATTCTTGCAGAAATTACCTGGCGCTGGGTGAGTTTTGTTTGTGGATGGTGGTTCTTACTTGGCAACCCTGACAGTTCCCTTAATCATTGATATGGGTATTTATTTCATCCTTTCATCCCTTTTATGCATATAGCGGTATTATGCCATTCTGGCCACAATAACGGTTGCAATATTTTCTTCATAATCTTCAGTGTTGGAGCTCTCCTAAACTCCAGGAGGCAGCTATTCCGATTAATTAATTTTTCTCACTCAGGAAATTCTTTTCCTTAGTTCCAGGTTGGATCACCCTCTCCCAAGCTTCTACCCATTGCTTCTTGTCCAACTTTCAGATGTCGTATGGACACATCAACATGCTTCTCAAATAAACAAAGATAAAGCAAAGATATTTTAAAACAAACTATATGTTAGTAACAAGAAGCAAAGTTGGAAGAAGCTTTAGAAATACAGGATTACAAACAAGGTTAAGTGTTTCGGGATTTCGATCACACCAAACGTAGCACACTGAAGCATATAATTTTTCTTTTAAACCGTCCAATCAGTAGATTGCAAACAGATTTTGACCAAAATGAGGAGACTTACAATTTATCACTTGATTGGGAGAATATCTACAGTTAAGATGAATGTATTGACCATTAAATTTTGATATTTATCTTAGTGGCAAATCCAATCTACTAAGTGAAAGAGTTTATTTGAAGACTGAAAGCAGAATTGTGCCTGGAAAATATATTTGGCAGGGCAAAAAAGCAAAATAAAATTAAAATTTTTTGTTAACAAGATGCAAGAATAAAGAGGAGGGTTTGCCTTGCCTAGCGGGGAGATGTATACCAGGCGACAAATTTGATGTGGGTAACAGTAATGGATAACAGTTAAGGGAACAATAGACTATTGACTTAGAAGGGCATGGACTTGCTTGTGGGATGGCATTGCCTTCCTTTGGTATAAGGGAACTAAGACAAGGAGCGGTATTTTAGAAGGACATCATATTTTGAAAGGCATCATTTTTTAAATTGGGAAAGATAAAAAAAAAAAATTATTCTTAAAAATTCCTCTTATTGGATCATCTACCATTGAACGCTTTTTCTTATCCAATTAATATATAAAAAGAACATACAGTTAGATATGGTGAGATATTGAATGAAAAGGGTGACTTAAAACTCTATTGCAGGTGCTTGGAAGAACAGGGTAAAAAATGATCTGGTTTGTTCATTTCAAATACAATCTAGATTGATAAAGATGTAAAACCGAAGGGTATTTATTGATAAGTTGACTCGATTTAGAATAAAATTTGTTTGAGCAGGGTACTGAATGAAAAAAGTAATTAAAAACACTTTATGGACACTTATTAGAATTTACAATTGGACTAGGCAACAAGTAAAAGAAAATGATGATTAGCTTGGGGGCGAACAATGTTGGGTTTATGGGGATTGATCTTAAAAACAATGACAAAAATTGTGGTCTCAAAATTATAAAAATGTACCAAACTGTTCAACAGATTTTTAAAGAAAAAACTGATAAGATGTTTTTTACAGGTGGCATTCTACCCCTGACAAACTTGCAAGAATGTTTAAAGAATATAAATACTCCAGCGAACATCCTTCGATGGAATCAAAACCTCATTTAATCTATCATCCTGTCTTATAATTTTACCTCTCTCACTTAATGGCTATCATTTTTTCTGTTTACAATATCAGTTCCTAACACTGCCCAATGGAGCAAAAAGGACACAACGGTATGAGCAAAAATTTCCATCGTTGTTATTCCGCTCTCAAAGGGGGCAAAAATTTGCATAAGCAGAGTGGATAACACGGAAAGGAACGGACGGGAGAGACGCAGAGAGGATGTATAGAGGATTGGAGAGCAGATGCGTAGAGGATGCGATTAGAGGATTGTAGAGGATGCAGAACGGGATGCAGAACGCGGATGCGTAGAGGATGCGTAGAGGATGCCGAGCGGATGCCATAGGCGGATGCAGAGCAGATGGAAGCTGGCATCCGCTTTCATCCTTTCTCCCACCGTTCGCTACTAATGCTGCACGGTCCGTTCTGCTTCCTCCCTGCTCCGTTTACTGCTGGAACGGGATTTGAGTGTGCGGATGCACAGTGGATGCCTAAGATATAACAGATGCGTAATGGATGCAGAACGGATGTCCCCCGTATGCCTAGAGATTGCAGCAACGGCACGAATTGGATACATTTTCCGTACAAAAGTTTTGAGAGCTCAAAACCTTTTTAAGGGATGGAAACGTCAATAAGAGGTGGATGCTGGACGGATAGAGAGGAAGCAAAATGGAGGCCAGTGAGTACATCGCAGTTAAACCCACGGATGGCAAGCTTTTTTGTCCGTTTTACATCCTCTTTGCATCCATTGGTGCAGTGTGACATGGGCTTAAGATACTCTGCTAAAGTAATCTTGCAGAGTCTGAGAAATTTCCTCTTTTCTCAATCTCATGTTTCAGCTTACAATCAAAGAACATTCAAAGAACTGGTTAGAAAAGAATGATAAAATAGCATTATTTAATAGAAAATAGTAAAAGCATACATGAACTAATGTCAGACATATTTCAACAACATCTAGACAACATGAAAATCACAAATGTATTCTTCATCTTTTATTTACATGCTTTTTCAGCATCTTCACTATAATTTTCTGGTGAGATTTGGGATGAACAAGTACACTGAAAAATAAATTAAAACAGAATGTATTGTTTAATCAGCAGATACATAAAGTCCATTTTATCTGTCCCAAAAGAGATATCCACTGTATATTATTATTGCATTTGCTTTCTTCTCATGAGGTGATCCTTGTTGTTCAATTAAGGCCTCAGCACAATTATGAAACATTTTGGGAAAAATATGCATCCCAAAGGCCCAGCACTTGAGGCCAAGATGGAAAAGATCTCCACAGCTACCATATATTTTCCCTTGGTGCCCAGATAGGTTGGAACAAAGGACAACCAAACACTGGTGAATACCAGCACGCTGAAGGTGATGAATTTAGCTTCATTGAAACCAGCAGGCAACTTCCTAGCTGGAAAAGCAACACTGAAACTGATGATGGACAGAAGTCCCATGTAGCCTAATACAAGATAAAACAGTGAAAGAACTTTCCTTACACTCTGCTACACTCTCAGTGGTCAGCGTGTCCGTGTCCAAATTGGGGAATAGGGGAGAGATTGTTAGCCATAGAGCGCACATGCCTACTGGGATGGAACAACTGGAAAGGACCATAAAACATGTAAGCCTCTTTCCCATCCACTTCCTCATACTGGATCCTGGCTTGGTGGCCATGAAAGCTACCACCACAGAGATGGTTTTAGCTAACACATAGGAAACAATCAGTGAGAAGATTATACCAAAGGCTTGTTGCCAAATGAAGCAGGTCATCACCCCAGGCTTACCAATAAATGGGAAAGGTGAAAGGAAGCAGAGCAAAAGAGAGATCAGGAGAGCATAGGTAAGGTACCGATAGTTGGCTTTGACTATGGGACTATCTTTGTGCAAGTGGAATATTTTTAACACCAAAATTGTGACTGAGAAGAAGAAGACGGCACTTGTGACTAAGGAGATGCCCAAAGGTTCTTCATAAGACAAAAAAATATATATCATTTTGGGGAAAAAATCATCTTGCCTCTGGTTTGGATGCTGATCAGATGGACATTTGAAGCAATCTTCTCTATCTGAATGTGGGAAAACAGACAAAGGTAGTGTTAATTTTTATGTGAAATCACTCAGTTGTCATGTCAGTCTTTTAAAAAGAGGCCCACCATTCATGATTCCACAAGATAGATAAACTTTGTGAAGCAATACCCATTATTGTCCAATTGTCCACTATTCTAGAAAGATTGGTATATTTATTATTTGAATTATTTATACTAGTTTAAAAATATAATATGTTCTAATTTTGTTCTAGCAAAACATACACATATGTTCTTCTGCAGTGCTACCAAAACTCTGAACTTTAGTTTTATTCTGCTTTAAAATTATAAGAAGTTTATTTAGTGTATGGCATGTTTTAGCCAAGAATCACTGAGGTGGCTGGCTATCTCCGTGAAAGGATTTTTCTTCAGACAATTTATTTTATTTATTTATTTTATTTATTTGTCTAGTGCTTATAAGATAACAGGTATAATTATGAATATAATTATGAATACATGAAATGGATACAGATAAGAAAAATAAAAAGAAACAATAGGAAATGGACTGTAGACATGTTGGTGTGCTTATGCATGCCCCTACAGACCTCTTAGGAAAGGGATGAGGTGAATAGTAGTAGTAGTCTAAGGTTAAAGTTTTTGGGGTCTGGGGAAGAAACCACAGAGTCAGTTAGAGTATTCCAGACATTGACCACTCTGTTGCTGAAGTCATAATTCCTGCAATCAAGTTTGGTACAGTTTACCTTGAGTTTGTATCTGTTGTGTGCTCTTGTATTGTTACGGTTGAAGCTGAAGTATTCATTGACAGGTAGGACACTGCAATGTATAATTTTATATACTATACTTGGATTGGACCGAAGGAGTCACAGTTCTAGGTTTTCTGGGTCTAGAATTTCAAGTCTGGGGGCATAAGGTATTCTGCAATGAGTAGAAGAGTGGAGAACTCTTCTTGTGAAATATTTCTGGACTTTCTCAACTGTGCTAATATCAGATACGAAGTGTGGGTTCCAGACTGATGAGCTGTATTAAAGTATTGGTCTAGCAAATGTTTTGCATGCTCTAGTTGGTAGTGTGATATTACCAGAGAAAAAGCTACATAGGATTACATCAACAACTCTTAATGCCTTTTTGGCTTTCTAATTACAGTGTTATCTTTACACATGGGACACATGAATGACAATAGGCAATCAGGAGAGACTCCTTTCTTCTCCCATTATGGTTTATTTGCTCACATGAATTGAACGACTGTGCTGCTGGCCTCAGCGGTGCACAGGCCCAGTATCTTACCATGTGAGCCACTGTAGACCGTCGTTCTAAGAGATCTTTTACACTTTCTAAAGCATCAGCAGTGTAAAGGAGCATTTGGCTATTTAGAAATTCAAACTTTTGCTTTCCTATCCTTAGCTCAATTCTGTTT
>BHFT01017869.1:0-12350 GCA_004320025.1 Laticauda laticaudata | reverse complement strand
TTACTGACTGAGTGTAAATAAAGCCTTTTGTTGTTGGAACCCGGTCTACCTCGTGTGTTTTCCGAACAAAACAACATTCATGTTAGCTTCCATCTTTTCTTTTTCCCATGGTTCAGTGTTTCTCTGAATGATATCTCCAATTCTTCTTAGCTAAATATCATCTATCCTCCACTTTTCCTGAAAATACTGAAGATATGTGGCTAAAAATACTGTATGTAGGGGGGTACCAGGTTCATGAATAGGAATGTTTCACAGCATTTAATGCAAAGTGTTCTTTGCTATGCTAGGCCTTGCTGGATCTCATTTGTTGTTCACAGGGCTAGATGCTAACTGGTTTGGGGAGGATAGAATGAAGATCTTTCAGTTGCAAAGTTTGAAGATCCTTACAAATCATAATGGCAGTGTTTTGTTTAGTAGTTGTCACTTAAGTGAACATGTTTGATTAGCACTGTGTACAATGGTTCTTTGCAATAATTTGGAGTAGGTCTGCAGTTCTCTTGTTAGGCCCTAATATATACTGGAAGTAATTGCTTAATTTTCTAATGTCTTTATTTTTTGGTCTGTGACCGCAAATCAAGTATTATTATTCTTATTATTCTTATTATTGTTGTTGTTATTATTGTTATTAATGTTTTTATTTGCCTAAAAGCTCTGTTAATATTTGAATGGCAATAAATTATCTTCTTTAAAATATGTAACCTCCTCTGAAGAATGCAGTAAACAGCTGAAACCTGATGATCAATTTAAATCACTAATTCAAATTGGGATTTTATTTCCCAATATCAGGTGACAATTCTAGGATTTGTTAGGATTTGAATATTTAGAAAACCTTTCTATCAGGCCCCTTTCTGTATACAGTATCATATGGATTCTGCACTGCAGAACTGAATAGCCATATCATATTCTACAGATATGGTTAGAACTGGTGTCTAATCTGTTAAGGCTGCGCAGAGCTTCATAACAGCCTCAAAGCTTGCAGAAGTGTGAAGTTATAACTCTACAGTTGTGTTGCAATTGTTGTTTGAGCCATTAAAAGGGAGTGGAGCTGTTCTTGAGTCACAGACAGATGATACATTTGGATCGCTGCATGTGCTGAAACATTTTTGGGGGATCATATTCAAAATGCTTCCAAGTCTACAATTTTGAACATGTAGATAAATGTTAGTTTCCATTAAAATATCTCAATGGAGCATGAAGGTATCCTCAGGGAGAAGAGATCCCACAAATAACCCATCTCTATGTCATTCAGAGCTTAAAGGTGATAATCGGCACCTTGAAAGCACCTGAAATGAAACTGGAAGGGCAGTATAGTTCATATAAGGGTGGCTCAACATGGACAAATCAGGTGCCCAAAACTATGTGTGCTGCTTTATTCTGGATCAGTTTTAATTTTGGGACAGACTTCAAGGGCAGCTCCATGTAGAGTATATTGAATTAATCTAACCAGGAAGTAGCAGAATAACAGAGTAGGAAAGGGTCTTGGAGATCTTCTAATCTAATCTAATCCCCTGCTCAAACAGGAAATCTTATAACATTAACAAATGGTCATTGAAACTCTTCTTAAAAATTTCCAGTGTTGGAGCACTCATAACTTCTAGAGGCAAATTAATTGTTCTGACTGTCAGGAAATTTCTCCTTAGTTCTCATTTGGTTCTCCCCTTGATTAGTTTTCATTCATTGCTTCTTGTTCTGCCATCAGGTGCTTAGGTTAACCCCCTATTCTTTGCAGCAGCCCCTTAGATATTGGAACTAGACATACATAATTCTTATAACCATTCTTCATATGTTTTAGTCTCCAGTCCCCTAATAATCTCTATTGCTCTTTTCTGCACTCCTTCTAGAGTCACAATATTTTTAAAGTTGTGTTGACCAAAACTGGATGCAATATTCCAAGCTCTCTAGAATAGAATTAATGTCAGTTTTGTCCATTTTCTTTCTTCTTATTCTTTCTTTTTTCCTGTCCTATTTAGTTATTTCAATAGTTTTGTTAATGTATGTCGAGCCATATTGAATGCAATAAAGCCATATTGCTTTTTAGGCTATAACTAATCTTTATGTATTTGACAGTTAGGAATCCTTGGAAGAGAAATGAGATTTTTTTAATAAGATGACAGTTTCAAAAATTATCCCTGAAGAAGGATTCTTTTAAAATGTGTAGTATTTTTTTTTATTTTTCAAGTGAATTAAAAGTTTCTGGATAAACCACCAAATGCCATCTTATCATATATATGCACATAAAAACCCATCTGCAAATAAAATGAGATTCAAATTTTTCACTAATTTTCACCCAATTTTTGAGTCTATATTGGCATCTAAAATTCAACAAGAATATTTGGTGTCTTTCTTTTAATTCTTACTTATATTAGAATTAAAATTAGAATTCTTTTTATTGGGCAAGGAATTTTGCCTTGGTGCAAATGCTTTTAATATCCTGATTTTAATTCAGAAGCTCAAAATGACCTATATTAAATTCCTTTCTCCCTTTTGTTTCCCACACTAATCATTTGGTAAAGCCCATGTCACACTGCACCAACGGATGCAAAGAGGATGTAAAACGGACAAAAAAGCTTGCCATCCGTTATGTTAACCGATGTACTCACTGCCTCCGTTTGCTTCCTCTCTTATCGTCCAGCATCCGTCTATTGACGTTTCATCTGCTCAGAAAGTTTTGGGCTGCCCAAAACTTTTGCGCGGAAAATGTATCCAATGCGTCCGTTCTGCATCCGCTACGCATCCGTTCTACATCCGTTACACATCCGCTATATCCGCTAGGCATCCGCTGCGCATACCGCGCAACTCGCATCCGCTCGGACACAGGGAGGAAGCGGAACGGACGCAGAACGGATGCAGAATGGATGCAGCATGTGGAAACAAAGCGTTTAAAATCGGAAAAAAACATTCACAGAGGGGCCTATCTCGGATATTAAGATGTCTACAGGATGCATAGAGGATGCCTAGAGGATGCAAAGGGACACCTATACTGACTATAAAAAGGGGGAGCAACTCATCTGCATCTCACTTTCAGCCCAGCAGCCCAGCTGTGCAGACCTCTGCAGCCTTCATCTGCCTTTCCTCTTCCACAGCATCCAGTCATGTTCACCATGGATCGTAACAAACAGTCCTTTTGGCAGCACACCATCCTTCTGCAACAGTGCGAAGCCATCTACAGGCTCTGTGAACTCTACTACGGGAAGAAAAAAGAGGTGGCCAAGAAAAATCTGGGTCCAAAGATGGATCGGAGAGAAGAGCAGAGTACGGGCTGTACAACAATGTTGATTGTAAAACATTGTACATCATGGTGTACAATGATGTGGAGCTCAGGAACGAGACACTCGGGCATTCCAGAACTTCATGAGGATGCCTCCAGCCATGTTTGACGAAGTTGTGCAGTGGCTGACACCCAGGTTGATCAAGGCAAACACCAACTTCCGCCCCAGCCTGGAACCTGGCTCAAGGTGGCACTCACTTTGTACCACCTGGCCTCAGGGACCACCTACAGGAGCATGCAGTAATGGCTGGAGGGTGCCACACAACGCCATCAGCATTGTGGTCAGAGATGTGGTTGCAGGCCATCATCGAAGAATACCTACAGGAGCTCCTCCAGTGCCCCTCCACTGACGAAGGATAGAAGAAAGTTGCAGAGGCAGTGGTATCAGAAGTGGAACTGGTCCCACACCCGTTGGAGCCATAGATGGCAAGCACGTGGCCTGCAAAGCATCACCCAAGTCAGGCTCCACTTATTTCAACTACAAGGGCTTTTTTCAGCATCGTCCCTCTTTGCCATGGTCGATGCTGACTACAAGTTCATGTACATCGATGCTTCAGCAGCGGCTCATGTTCAGATGCCCAGGTATACAACGCCAGTGACTCAAGGAGGGGCTTGGAAGGCAACCTCATCATGGGCTTTCCAGATCCAGACCCCCTGCCCAACAACATGCAAGATGTGCCCTACTTCATCGTGGGGGATGACGCCTTCTCCCTCAGAACCTACCTCATGAAGCCCTACACTTAAGACACCTCACCCGTGAAGAGAGGATCTTCAACTACAGGCTGTCCAGGGCAAGGCGGGTGGTGGAGAACGCCTTTGGCATCCTGGCCAACAGGTTCCAGGTATTTCTCACCACCATGCAGCATCGCCTAGAGACCGTGAGGAGGAGATCATGGAAGCTTGCTGCATCCTGCACAATCTCATGCGCACCCGCTACCTGCTGTCTTGCAGAACAGGCTCATGGACCTCCAACAAGGCAATGGGACATGGAGCCTGCGGAATGGAGGCAAGGGTGAAACCTGATAGACACTGAGGATGTGCAAGGCCCAACAGAGCCTCACGTGAAGGGAAGAAGCTGCGCAACCTCCTGAGACACTGTGCAACTCCCCAGCTGGACAGTGGAGTGGCAAGACAGGATGATAGATGATTAATGGGTGCTTCCTTCAGCCTGTCTCATCACACAGATGAGATTGGGCCATGTATGTTGGGTGGGCCTACAATAAACAGGGCGTTTGATAAAGAAAAGGTTGTGTTGGGTTTGTTTTGTTGGACATGTGTTGATGATTATTACATTATTATTGATAGTAAAGGGCCATAGGTGTGCACCAGGGAGGGTGCGACCATACAGTCCCACTATGCTTGCACTGGAGGCTTATCTATCCCACTGCTATCCATACCCCATCCCACAGCTTATTACCCATCCAAAGGTATCCCTGCCCACCACCACTGCTATTCTTAACCCATCCCACAGAGCATGCAAAGGCTTAAAACCATTTCTAAAAGTTTCCACCAAGACTTATTAAAAAAAGGAAATGAACCAAGTGTGTGAATCAAAGTAAACTTTATTGAACAACAAGCTGTAAAACAAAAATGACCCAGTCAAGTGTCCAAATAAACTCTACAGGTAGCCAGCTACCCCAGTTTTCTGGTACTTTTATTGGTCACTCGGAGGTGTGCCCAGTCTCAGGGGTGAAGGGTCCAGGTGCTGTGGAGGTGGGTGGTGCTGGAGTGCTGGTCTGAAGCACCACTGGGGTGCCTGGCCCTGAGAGGACAACAGGTGATGGATGTGTTGAAAAAGCTCTCAGACAGCTGGCTCAGACCCATGATGCTGAGAGGTCCTTCCTCATGCCATGGGGGTGTCAGCCCCAGTACTGATGACAGATGTACTGAGGCCGGGCTTGGCTGTGGGTGGAGGAAAGAGTTAGTGTAGTGGGGCTGTCTGGTCTGCAGCTGGGTGAGGACTGGTGTGGGTGGCATCGGTGGTGTGGGTGCATCGCTGTCGTCGGTGGCATCATTGGCGTGGGTGGGCATTTGGTGGCATCAGTGGAACCGGTGGTAACGGTGTCACCTGATGACTCTGTGCCTGGATGGGAAGGGCTGCTGCCTGTGCTGCTGGACTCCTGGTAGCCCGTAGCCCTGGTGGTGTAGGGCCTGTGGGAAGCCTTGGTATGGGAGGGACATCACCTGGGCTGGAGGAGCAGACCTGGAGACTGGGTAGGAGCAGGTTCCTCTGGGTCTGGAGGGTTGTGAAGCAGCTCGGTGATCCGGTCGTTCACCACCTGGTACTGGGGATCCTCCATGTCCCTCAGGGCCTGGTTGACATAGTGAGGAAGGGCTTGCGGTTGGAGGATGAGGAGTTGGTGTGGACCAGCTGAGAGAGGAGATCTATACTGGTGCAGATGGTGTCCCTGATCTCCAGCAGGACAGTGTGGCTCTGCCCCTTCTGCTGTCTGGCTCTCTGCCTTTCTGTGGAGGCGGAGCTGGGGGGTGGGATGCGGCTACGACTGTGGTGGACTCGATGTCTCCTTTCTCCCACCGCACCAGGGAGTTCTCCACGTGCTCCACCACAGTTACAACAGCTGTCCGCGGTTCTCTGCCGTGGCATGCTCCACAGAAACTGCCTGGAGACAGGGACTGACTCTCAGCGGAGAGAGTACTGGCTCTCAGCAGGCTGCCGGAGAGAGAGGTAGACAGAGAGGTAGGCTCCTGGTGCTCCTTGGTGGCGGATCTCAGCCTCCAGGAAGCTTGCACCTGGCCATGACGTCGGTCTCTCTGTCCCGTCAGCTTTACTGTGCCTGGCCAGATTTCTTCAGTGCAGCTTCCCGTACCAGGTGTGCATATGTTTCACCAGCCGAGGAGCACCTCCAAAGTGCAACCCATACTGTCCGCCCTCTCATTCCAAGCAGCTGCTTCTGCTTGGTGTCACTGTACAGCCGGTGTCCCTTCTGCCACAGATAGTCATTCTCTCTCAGCCACTCCAGCACCTCATCCTCGTGTTCTTCCTCAATGAAGTGTTGCCCTCCTCTCCCGTCCCCTGCATCCGCCTCTTCCTCCCTTTGGCAGGACCAGATGGGCCCTCATCAGAGGGGCTCCAGGTGGTAGGGGCTACTCCTCACACCACCAGCAGCAGCAGCAACCAGCAGGATCATCATCATCAATCATCATCATCATCATCATCATCATCATCAGGATCATCATCATCATCATCATCATCATCACAGCAGCAGCAGGAATCAATCATCATCATCAGCAGCAGCGTAAGCATGCGATTCAGCATCATCAATCCAGTCAGCAGCACACGAGGATCGCAGGACCAGGATCATCATCAGCAGAGTAATCACCAGGAGCCCCAGCCAGCCCCAGCACCAGCAGCACCTAGCAGCACCAGCAGGACGAACAGGACCGAGCAATGACCAGGAGCACGAGCAGTTAACGAGCCGTACGAACAAGTCCAAGGAGCACGAGCAGGCCAGCAGGACCAGGAGCAGCTTCAGCAGAGTACGCAGCAGCAGAACACCACCGCCAGGAGTAGCTTCAGCAGAGTAGCAGCAGAACACCACTGCAGGAGCAGCTTCAGCAGAAGCTCCAGCACCAGAAGAGCGAGCCCGAGCAGCAGACGCCCTAGCAAGCAGAGTCAGAGACAGGGGCAGGAGGGTGGCCCTGTCCTCTTGCCAGGGATGGCGGCAGGTTGCTTGAGACTTTCGCTTCTTCCCCATGGTTGTGGGGTTGCTGGCTGGCAGGAAGGCTTGCAGGAAGGCTGGCAGGCACAAAGGCTGGAAGGGAGGCTGGAGGCAGGCTGGCAGGAAGGCTGGCACCCAATGCTGGCAGAAAAGCCTGGCAGGAAGCCTGGCAGGCAGGCAGGCAGGCAGGCAGCAAGGTTGGCAAGCAGGCAGGCACCAAGGCTGCAGGCAGACTGGCTGGCAGGGAGGCGGAAGGCAGGCTGGCAGCAAGGCTGGCAGGCAGGCAAGACAGCAAGGCTGACAGGGAGGCTGGCCAGGAGGCTTGGAGGCAGGCTGGCAGGAAGGCTGGCAGCAAGGCTTGCAGGCAGGCATGCAGGCAGGCAGGCAAGGACTCGAATGTATCCTGCAGCAGGTCTTTCCTCCGAATGCTGGCCACGTGCGAGCTGCTTCCCTTTATATCCGGGGGGCTTTGCGCAATGCATCCCCCCGCATGCCGCAATTAATGCCAGGCATCCGCTAGGTCTTCCGCTGTGCATCCGCTAGGCTTCCACTGTGCATCCGCTTCATCCGCTGTGCATCCGTTTGCATCCGCTGTATCCGTTCCGCGTCCGCTTTGCTGAGGCCCCCGGAAGCCTGCGGATGTGCCATCTTGCTCCCATTCGCTTCCATCCGCTAGGCTTCCGTTCCGCATCCGCTTTCCATCCGCCCCACTTTCCATCCGTGTTATCCGCTCCGGTTATGCAAATTTTTTGCCCCTTCTGGAGAGCGGATAACAACGGATGGAACATTTTGCTCGTCCGTTGTGTGCGTTTTGCATCCGTTGGGCCGTGTGACAGGGCCTTAAGACAAGTTGACAGAGAAAATAAGCTTTTGTATTTTAGAGTTCTGGAGAACTGGTAGTGGAAATTTTGAGTAGTTCGGAGAACTAGCAAATACCACCTCTGACTGGATATTTTACAGTATCCTTCCCCCTGCCACGCCCACCAAGCCATGCCCACAGAACCAGTAGTAAAAAAATTTGAATCCCACCACTGCACTAGACAATGCTATCTTTAGTCTGTGAAAACTGACTGGCCCACAGTCACTCAAGGAGTTTCTGTGCTTGTGAATCAATTTGAATCTCAATCTTTCAGATGCCATTCTAACTCCTTAATTATAATTCCCAATTTGCCTGGAGTCTCTTGGGTTTTATAGAGCTGAGGTACAATCATCAACCAGGAATTAAGAGCTAGCTACAGAATTTGCCCTTCCCTTCTTTAACCCCTCTGCAAATTTGCTTTCCCTTCTTTTCTTTTTGCCATGATTCTGTACTATCTCAGGCTTCATAATTCCTACCAAATGCAGTCTATATTTATTTGCCAATGTGAGCAGAGACCATGCAGGTGGAATATCCTGGACCTATAGCCCAACACATACCGAGAGCAACAGACTTATAATGGAATGCCTCATCACATATATTGAACAAAGTGTTCTCTGGATCCTGTCTTGTGAAGGGTAAATTTAATCCTGAATTTTCGCAGTATAGTATCATTTCAACTCTGTAACCACTACATTGTATTTGCTCTGTATTATTTCCGTGCTTAAAATGTGTTGCTTTATTCAAGTCATTCCAAAAGATGTAATTGCTTCACTTTTCTTCATAGAAACTACTAATCTGTTGAGAGTGAGAACTGTCTCTGATTGAAAAGACAGAATTGGATTCTGTTTGGATCATGGATGACAATAATATATTGGAATTTGTTAGGAGCTATCTTTTGGGCTCACAACATTCATACTATATATGAATCAATAAAATCAAGCAGTGATTTTAAAAGTAAATTACCTAGTAAGAAAATCTCCACTAATTATTTGAATAGATGCGAGTTCTATATTTCTATGAGAAAAATAAAATATGCTATTTGGAAAAAGTAAATGACCAGAGTTGCAAATAGATGTCGATCTTGTTGCGAAGTAGCATAGATACCTTGAAGATTAATAATTGTTTGGAGTGGACTGTAGCTACCCTAAACTTCTCTTTTGCTATATGGCAAGAAGAAAACAGAGAAGTATGTGTGTATATGTTTGGGTATTTCTGTGATTTATTCTTACGAATGAAGTGAATATACATGTCCCAGGATGTTGCAGGATCCAATCTGGGTCGATCACTGGGACCAGAGGTTTTGTCTTCTAAGGTTTTAGACTCATGCTGGAGTCCATCTTCAGTGAACCTCTCTCTAGATGTCTTCTCTCTGGCCTAGAAAGAAGTTTCCTGAAGATAGGCTCCACGATGAGTCGGAAAGCTCGGAAGAAAAAGCCTCTGCTCCCAGTGACTGATCCAGATTGGATCCTGGTTTATTCTGACTTGAGATAATGTTTGTAAATGCATGTAGGAGATCAAATAGTTTTATAAACAGGGCACCTTATTTTTTCATGAATTTTAAAGTAATTATTTTAGCTAATATTAATTCATATTTTTGTCTTGGTGTTGTCTGTAGCTTCTGGCAGATATAAATACCCACATAGACACAAATATATGAACATGTAAGTATGTGTATACCTTTAATGAGGGAAATCTCCAACACTGGTTTCAGCTGGAATTGACACTCCTGAGTTGGGTTGACAAAATTGGGAAAATAAGGATTGCCCAAAATGTTTATAAGACTTTTTAGTTTCGTCTTCCTTTCTGGGAGGGGGAATTATCTTAAATTTGGGGCTTTCTTTCTTTCACTTAAATTCAGTAACTCTCAGAATTTCAGTATTACCAGAAAGATATTGCCTTTTGTCAGTAATAGCTATAGGTTTCTTTCTTTTGCTGCAGTGCTATTAGGGAAAGAACACAGGGAACATAATTTGTTGCTATTTCAGGAATAATCAAGTTAATTAGACTTTTTAAATTTGTTCATAGGTCTCCATTCTGTGATTATTTTTGTGATCCTAAAATTCTGGTCTTTTGGGATGAAGCAACATAGAGATCATGTTTTTCCAATTAGTTGCTAACATGTAAAATATAGTACAGTGGTGGTTAACCATTTCGGCACTGAGTGCTGAAAACGGAGCATGCGCACATCAAAAAGACACTGAGTGCCGAAACATGTGCGCTGGAAACTGGAAGTGCAGCTCCCGGTGCGTGCATGGTCATCTGGTGTTCTGGTTTCTAATGTGTATGTGTGCACAAAGACCAGTTGGCCAGTGTGCGCGTGTGCACCAGGGAGCTGGTCTTCCGGGTTCCGGTGTTCCTGCACATGCGAAGACCTGCTGGCTGGTGTGCATGTGCAGACTGGAACCCAAAAGAGCAACGGACAACAGTGGCATGCCTGGAGAGATGAGTGCACGCACATACACACACACACACACACTTTAGTTCTGTAAAGACCCTATGCAACAGGGATTAGTCAAAGTATATCCTTGGAAAAATACCAGATGTGTCTTTACAATAGAATATGATGTCTGCATAATTGCAAGTCAATTTTGTGGTGAATTAAGGGTGAGATTAAAAAAAAGGTTAATATTAACCTTACATTATGCATTTAGCTCAGGAATTTATTGCAACAAGACAACTAACAATTGTTAGTTTCTTTTTTTTTAAAAAAAGTCAAGAAGTCAAAATGGGAATTAAAAATATTGGTAGCCAAAACAAAAGAAACATCTGTTGTGAAAGAAAAGGAATTGCTGTTATCTAATTGGGAAATTAAACTTTCCTAATTATATCTGGGACGTTCTTGACCTCTATAGGGTATTGTTATAAGCGAATTTTCCAAGGTCCTCTTGTGTAGCTGTTGAGATTTTTTCTTCAGGCAAGCCAGATCATGCCAAGGTGTCCACTAGAAGCCATGCTATTCTTATGATATTATTAGACAGGTAACATAATTCATACCAGCATTTAATGACATTATAAAGGTCATAACATTACAACTCACCTCGTTTCAATTATTGTTTGTGTAGCAAGGGTAATTGTAATTGTACATTGGCAACCCAATGTCAGAAAGGGAATCTAAATAACAGCTGCCCAGCTGTAATATTCATTTAAAGTCAATGGGAAGAAATATGGCTCACCAGCTTTCCTCTGAGAGTCTTTAACCAGTTGAATCATGTACTACAAATATTTTTAATGCCAAGATCCCACTGACTGAATTGAAAAGTGAAAAATGCCTGATCTATTTTCTTAATCTAATGCCTAAAAAGTCTTTGGAAGAAGAAAATTTGTGAGTTGAAAGAGTTTCTGATATGGTAAATTTCTATGTGGTATTTTTATTATATTATAATTTGCTGTTTTATAATATATAATTTGTTATGATATAATTGCTTTGGCTATAACCAGAAGAAACATGGGTACTAATAGTAAAATGGGTGGGAAAAGCTTAAATACCATCTTCAAAAGCATTAACATATCCATCTATAAACCTGATTTTTTTCGTTCATCCATACACCTCCTATAATCACTCTGGAATAATTAGGAGCTTGATGGACTTATTGTTAGTGATATGTTTCAGAGTAGGCCAACTTCTGGATTCTAAGGCAGAGGGGATTAATTCAGAATCAAGATTCATGTACCTGAAATGAAAGAAGTGAGGTTAAATCTATTGTATTCCAGTTCTGGACTTCCATAAAGGTTTAGCTTCAGCATTGTTCAGTTTCTCTGGCATCTTAGCAATGTTTGTCAACTTCGGCAACTATAAGATGTGTGGAATTCAGTTTCCAAAATTCCCTAGTCATGTCTTTGTATACCAAAAGACTAAATCCCTTTCTGAAAATGAGCTCTAAGGGTTAATCATTAGACAAGAATTTTAAATTTTCTCCTGCTTGGGCGCCAGGTAGGACTAGATGACTAGATGACTAGATGACCTACAAGGTCCCTTCCAACTCTGTTAATCTGTTAAAAATATTTATTAAGGTGAAAAGTAAAGGTTTCTCCTATCCAGTAGTATCTGAATTTAGGGGCAGTGCTCATCTCTGTTTCTTAGCCAAGGGAGTCAGGATTGTACGAAGATATTTCTGTGGACATGTGGCCAATATGAATATCTGCCTAAGCTCACAGAATGCTGTTACCTTCCCACTGAAGTGCTATCTATTTATCTTCTCCCATTTGCATGATTTCGAACTACAAGGTGGGTAGGAGCTGGGGCAGATAATGGGAGTTCACCTTGTTGGGCAGAGCTCAGGTTAGTTTACTTTATTGTCATTGCACCTTGTACAATGAAATTAAATGCCATCTTCAGTTTATATCATACATGAGAAAACTATAAAAATAAAACAAAAACACACATCCTTCACACAATATACAGTTAATTTGAAAACTCATACTGCATTAGTATTATACTACACAGTGGAATTCAATATATACTGCTCAAAAAAATAAAGGGAACACAAAAATAAGACATCCTAGATCTGAATGAATGAAATATTCATATTAAATACTTTGTTCA
>BHFT01017866.1:0-14001 GCA_004320025.1 Laticauda laticaudata | reverse complement strand
GACATCCTAAATATCCGAGATACGTCCCATATACAAATGTTTTGTCCATTTTAATGCTTTATATCTGAGCTGCATCCGCTTTCATTCTTTTTATGTCCGTGCTACTAATGCTGTGTGGACGTTCCGCATACCTTTCGCTTCCTCCCTCTTTCCACTTTCTCCTGGGGCAGATGTGAGTTGCGCAGATGCCCAGAGGATGCCGAGAGGATACAGTGGACATGTAATGGATGACAACGGACGTAGAACGTTTGTTGCCAGTATGTGTCGCAGATTTAGTTCGTACGCGGAGGAAAGTTCATCCGCTCAAAAAGTTTTGTGCAGCTCAAAACTTTTTGAGTGGATGAAATACCAGTAGATGGATATTTGACGGATAGAGCATATGAAAGACGTACGCAGTGAGTACACAACGGATGCATTGCGTTTTCCAACGAATGGCAAGCGTTTTTCTCCGTTTTACATCCTCTTTGCATCCGTTGGTGCAGTGTGACATCGGCTTTATATGTGTGTCAATGGCAAACATGCAATAATATATTGCTTGAAGCTACTTGTTATAAAAATGTTCATTGTTTGAACATTTATTTTCTGGGTACTTATTTCAGAGGCAAAGCATTTATTAAAAGGATCACTTAAAAAAAATTCATCTCAGTTTACAATGTTTTCAATAGATCAGTCATTAAAATGCTTCTAATGTTATTGAAAAAAAGTCTATGTAAAAGTATTCAAAGTTTTGTTTTATCGCTGTTTTGACAATTGGTGCAGCTTTTAAGTGCTTTTTCAACATATCTGTATATTGAATGAAAGTGATGTTCATTAACTGACTCCAGGATTGTTATTTATTGGCTTATTCACAACTTGATTAATGATTTTAAGCAATAGCTTTTTGAGTTTAAACAGAGGGGTTAGGAAATGTTACGAAGTAGGATTTTACCCGAGTTTCCTTGGATCATCAACAGAGAAATATTTTGACATTGAGGTTTAGAATAGCATATAATACTAAGAGACAGGGGAATTCTTTCTCTCTTGTATGTGCACTTTGTTTTTCTAGATGGGGAATAATCAGTAATTACCTAGATAAGTTTACAAGAGCAAAAATAAATAATCAAATGTAACAGCAGATGGACAAAATCATTTAAATGAACAGAAGAATAATGATCTAATATTTGTTAAGCACATATTTCAAAGCAGAATTGCATGCCAAGTTTTCAATGGGGATAAGAAAAATGCTTGTACAGCCTCAGTCTTCACACTGGAAGACTTCAAAACTGTCTTTGCAGATAAGTTGTAAGAGCAGGTACTCATGGAGAGATGGGGGAGGAACAAGAAGGTAAAAGGAGTAAAGTCAGACAGAGGTCACCAGTGTTTTTTTAAAGTAAGATCCAAAATTTGACAATTTAAGTACTGGAAAAACATTAAAACCAGACCGTCTTAAAACAGAAGGAATTATTGAAATAAAATATTGGATAACAAGCTAGATGAACACCTGATTGGGTTTTTTGTTTGTTTGTTTGTCCACTTCATTTGTTTTTATTTTGTTTCTGTTTTTACAATGAAAGGGAACCTATTCCAAAGTACTACACATGAAAATTCAAAGAAAGTTCTTCTATAAGATGGTTAGGTTCAGGGCCTAGGCTTATTTAGCTGACTCAGCAGGCTTGAATTCAAGTAATTAAACCTAAAGTAGCCAATCCATCTGGCTTTTAGCAAATTACTTTCTCAGCCTTTGCTTAGCCTATTTTACAGGCTTGCTGTCACTAAAAATGCCTCCCTGGAGGAAGAGTGGAATAGAAATGTAAACATCAATAAATAAAGATGTATAAACTGTTTTCTATAAAATCAGTTTGTACAAATATTTTGAAGGCCTCTATTTCAATTGAATTGCTGATAATGTAGGATTGTCAAATTGGTGTTTCTTTGTTATAATTACATTGTGAGAAGAAAGGTATTTTTTAAAAATAGAATTAGTTTAGAACCAGAATTTGCCAAGAGGCAAGAAAGGTTGATGAACATGCACGGGAACGAATACTCCATCATGATATAATGCTGAATAGTCAAGTGGAAAGGTATCAGGACATGTGTATGAAGATACTTTTTGTACTCACACAATTTTTTTTCTTCACATGACACACTAGCCACACAAACAGGAAAGCCAAGAGAGTAAGTTACAGTAGGACAAACTGTGCATTGTCTGCCTTCTTAGATATTTTGGATTATTTCACATTTATTTTTGTAGCTGTAAGGCAAAAAAGCTTACTAATAACAGAGCTATGGAACATTAACTATACTAGACATTTGTAAATCTCCACTCTGGTAGTTTTAGAACCCCAAGGATCTAAAAGTAGGGCAAATGAGTTTCCTTCGTAGAAACTTATGGGGTAAAAATAGAACACTCCTAATTTTATTTATTTTCATTGTAAATTTATGTGATCTTCAATGGTTCACTTCTATGTATACTTATTTGGAAATCATGCCAAGAGTATAGTAGGTTTTCTTTTGAATGCATGGGATTGTTCCAGCCTACCTGGAATAGAGAAATGATTATAATCCTAAGGAAAGGATGGGAGCAAGAGACGAGAGACTACTTACTTCCAGTTCTCCTTTAGCTAATGCTTTAGCTGCAAAGTAGGACTGCCATTAATCCAAAATTTTATTTATATTGTGAATATGAAAAAAAAAAAGAATGGGTTTCAGTAACATTATGTCAAGGTTCTGTAAAAAAAACTAAGATGGACCTGGGTTCCAGTTTATGTACAGGTAGACAAGAGGCCAGGCAGAGGGATGATAGCAAAGGAGCCAGAAATAAGTGTATGAAAGATTGATGGGCCAAAAATAGATATTTAAAAGAAAAATCAAAGAATTTAGAGGTCTTAATAAAAAACATCAGCAAGAATGATGCCGACTGATCACATTTAGCATAATGAGTTAGGAAAGTTAAGAATTCCTGCCCTCTAGGAAGATAGAAGACTAGGTACAGGTTGTCCTCAACTTACAGCCACAGATTTATGTTAAGTGAGAAATTTGTTAAATGAGTTTTGACCTGTTTTACAATTTTCCTTCCTACATTTTTAAATGAATCACTTTAATTAATTAAATTAGTAACATGGTTTAGAGAATCTGGTTTTCTCGTTGACTTTGCTTGTCAGAAGGTCACAAAAGGCAATCACATGACTCCAAGACATTGCAAGCATCATAAATGTGATTCAGTTGTCAAGCATCTGAATGTAAATCAGGTGAACATGGGGATACTATAATGGTCATAAGTGTGAAAAATGGCCATAAGTCACTTTTTTTACTGAAGTTGTAACTTTGAACAGTCACTAAATGAACTGTTGTAGGTTGAAGAATATCTGTATAAGGAAGCAGGGCTTCTCAATGGCTGTCCTATTCGAGGCACTAGCTTGTTACTCAAACATGGGTGTTCCCCTTATCCTTACTTTCAGGAAAATGATCCTTTTGTAATTCCTCTGCAGCTTAAGCTTTTTCTTTCTAGTTTGAGATCTTTTAACTTAGGGGTATCAAACACACAGTGTCACTGCGGCATCATGTGACGTACCATGATTTTTTCCCCCTTGGCTAAACCGGGCATGGGTGTGGCCAGTGCAGGACACATCCGGCCATGGGCAGCCCTCATTGCTATTGTTATAAGCATTGTAACTATTTTTATTCCCCTTTTTTCTTTCTTTTTCACTTTTTACATGTTAAATCATTTGAGTCAGAAGGAAGGAAGGAAGGAAGGAAGGAAGGAAGGAAGGAAGGAAGGAAGGAAGGAAGGAAGGAAGGAAGGAAATCTGGTGAATTCCAATTGATTTAAGACAAAAATGTATAATGTTCAAGCTGGAAGATCAACTAATCCTGTTTCGAAACCTAGATAGCCTTCTTTCATGTACAATGAGATTCTCCAAAATTTCATCCTCCATATATATTGAGATTACAAATTTCAGAATTCTCAAACAGCAGCAGGATCACCGTAGAGGCTCTCTGAGAAGCCATTATGCTTTTGATTCAGAGAAGATGCCAATTTCCAGAAGCCTGAGTTGAAGATCCTGTCATCTGTTATCTTGTAATGAATATTTTAGTATAAATTGTCAATTCAAAAAAATAAAATGATGCCTCTAGGTGCATCAGAACAAATCTAGTTATCTAAAAAAGAATAAAAAGGAGTTTTTATATATCAAAGATGATTTAATCTTCATCATAGACACTTTTTTCAACACTGATTGTGGGACAACTGCTCCTAAAAGACAGCAGACAAAGTAGAAAGGCAAAGAACAGACCAATAATCCACAATTCCTTGCTATAACAGTATGTTTCATCTCAGGAAACTGACTGATTTGGTAATGGTACAACTATCCTGTGTTTATGTAGAAGAAAGGCTCTTACCAAACATAAATCAGAATTAACAAGGATTCATTATTCTTTTTTGTTTTTCAGTGACAATTTCCAGGTGTATAAAACATGAAACTTCATATATAATATATATAAAATATAAAGTATATTTAAGCCAAGCTAAAAAAAAAAAAAGAACTATGGCACACCATTGTTTTATTATCCTTTTTTATTCCTAGTTTCTGAAGCTAAATGACACACTATGCTGGGTGAAAGCATAAGGTTTGGTCATGGCATTTGTGCTGCATCAGTTGACTCCATCAATTTGAAGAGTAACGCAGCTGGCCATGAGGGTATACCCTGCAGCCAGCATGCTCATTAGGATACAGATGCTAAGCACAGGCAAAAGAGCCTTAAAAGATCATACAGTGTCTCTGCTTATCCTCTGGAAATTACTTCCTGAATGGGGAGGTTTTATTGTCATGACTCAGCTACTGTGACAGATAATGGGATCCACAGGATTTCAGCACTAGCAGGCAAAAGTGGGTTCTTTGTATATGTGCAAATCTACTGACTAATGACATCTCTGTCCTGGAAACATTTAAGACATTTTTTTTTCAATTTGTAGATTTTTACAAGGAAAGATTCCCTCCCACCACCGCCCTATAAAACATCAGTGGAATTTTGTACACCTCAACTCAGATCTAAGCCTCACTAATTTCAATGTAACTTTTTCCAGGATAAGGGAATATCATATTAATGCTAAAGGAAGCTACCCTGAGTTCCCAGAGAGGATTGTTGAAAGCCCATGACAGCACAAGTTTTTGTCTGGTATCAGAAGTCCTCAACTTACAACCATAATTGAGCCCATAATTATGATCATAAGCCATAGGAGAGCTGTTAAGGGCTGTCACTAGGTGACCACACCTGATTTTACCACTTTTTTGCAGCAGTCATTAATAAAAGGCAGCAGTTGTTAAATGAATTAATTATAGTCAATGGATGTTTTTTTGCTGGAAACTTAAAAAAAAAAAACTCATGAGACTGCAGGATACTACAAATGACCATAAAAATGAGCCAGTTGCCAAGAATCCAAAATGAGATCATTTGACTACAGATATGTGTACAACCATCAGAACTTCAAAATTGGATTGTAAGTACTTTTTGGGGGTCCCTTGTAACTTTAAACAGTCATTAAGTGACTGGTTGTTAAGAGAGAAGTACCTATAATGAAGAGCAAGAGCCATAGAAACAGAGGCAGATCTTCAGTTGTAAACCTCTTCAGTGTGGTAGAAAGTTCTGCTTGCTATTACTGAGCTGCAAGATCAACTCTTCAGATGGAAACATTTATGGTGGGGATAGTCCAAGGTGGCCTCTGTATATTGAATATCCAGATTCAAGACCAATTAGGCTAACAAAGCACATTTCCATAAGTTACTAAAAACCTACTAAAATAAATGGGACATACTTTTCAAAGAAGAGTGTTCAAAGAAGTTTTCAAGGACTCACATCTCATGTTAATGTGTATGCATTTATTGCAACATGTATCACCTTCTCCAAATCCTAAAGCTCATGTCACACTGCACCAACGGATGCAAAGAGGATGTAAAATGGACAAAAAAGCTTGCCATCCATTGGAAAAACGCGATGCATTCTGTGTGTGTAACTCAGTGGCATACATCTTTTCATAGCTCCCTATCCATCTCAAAACTCCATCTACTGCTATTTCATCCGCCTCAAAAAGTTTTGAGCTGCACAAAACTTTTGAGGCGGATGAACTTTCCGCACTGTACGATCTACATCTGCGACACATTATGGGCAACAAACGTTCTACGTCCATTGTCATCCGTTACACTGTCCATGTATCCTCTCGGCATTCTCTGGGTATCCACGCAACTCACATCCACCCAGCGTAAAGTGGAAAGAGGGAGTAAGCGAAAGGTACGCGGAACGTCCAAACAGCATTAATAGGCACGGACATAAAAAGGATGAAAGCGGATGCAGCTCAGATATAAAGCATTAAAATGGACAAAACTTTGTATATGGACGTATCTCAGACATTTAGGATGTCTGGAGGATGTCTAGAGTATGTGGAAGGACACCTAGTGGAAAACCGACATTTCCTATTAAAAGGGGGGAAATCACCTGGATCTCACTAATCAGTCCAGCATCCATGGTGTGCAGACCTCTTCAGCCTTGCTCTTGCTCTTCCACATCATTCATTGATCTCCACCATGGATCATCGCACACTCCTTTTGGTAGCCGACCATCATTCAACAAGCCCTTCTTCAGGACTGTTTCACCTTTCACGTCAAAAGACAAGAGAAGAGATGTCCAAGAGCTGTGTGGGGTCCAAAGATGGATCGGGAGAAGAGTGGAGTTTGGACTCTATGACAAGCTGATGGTGGAGCTGAGAAATGAAGACACTCATGCATTCCAGCACTTCATGAGGATGCCACCAGCCATGTTTTGACGAGTAAGTTGTGGAGCGTCTGAGACCCAGGTTGACCAAACGAAAGCAAACACAACTTCCATTCCAGCCTGGACCCTGGACTGAAGGTGGCACTGACTCCGCACCACCTGGCCTTCTGGAACCACATATACAGAAACATGCAGTCATGCCTGGAGGGTACCACACAACACCACTCAGCATTGTGGTCAGAGAAGTGGTGCAGGCCATCATTAAGAATACGTGGAGGAGCTCCTCCAGCTTCCCCACTGAAGAAGGCTGGAGAGGAAAGTTGCAGAGCAGTGGTATCAGAGTTGGGAACTTTCCCACACTGTTGAAGCCATAGATGGGAAGCACGTGGCCTGCAAAAAACTCACCCAACTCAGGGTCCAATTATTTAAACTACAAGGGCTTCTTCAGCATCATCCTCTTTGCCATGTTGATGCTGACTACCAGTTCATGTATATCAATGCTTCAGGCAACGGGTCAGCTTCAGATGCCCAGATATACAACGCCAGTGACCTCACAAAGGTGGGCTGGAATGCAACCTCATCATGGTGTTTCCCAGATCCAGACCCCCTACCAACGACACACAAGATGTGCCCTACTTCTCATCGTGGTAGTGTACGCCTTCTCCCTCAGAACCTACCCTCATGGGCCCTACACTTCCAAGATACCTCACCCATTGAAAGAGGATCTTCACTTACAGGCTGTCCAGGGCAAGACGGGTGGTGGAGAATGCCTTTGGCATCCTGGCCAACAGCGTTCCAGGTACTTCTCACCACCATGCAGCATCGCCCAGGGACAGTACGGAGCATCGTGGAAGCTTGCTGCATCCTGCACAATCTCATGTGTACACGCTACCCAGTGTTGAAGAACAGGCTGTGGACTTCCAACAAGGCAATGGGGACATGGAGCCTGGTGAATGGAGGCAAGTACAAAACCTGATAGACACTGAGGATGTGCAAGGCCCCAACACAGCTTCAGGTGAAGGGAAGAAGCAGCACAACTCCTGAAACACTTGGCAACTCCCCAGCTGGAGCAGTGGAGTGGCAAGACAGGATGGAAGATGCTTAATGGATGCTTCCTTGAGCCTGTCTCATCACACTGATGAGATTGTGCCATGTTAGTTGAGTGGCCTTACAAATGTAGGGCATTAATAAAGAGTTTTGTTTATGTTGAAATGTGTTGATCAATGATTAAATTGTTATTGATAATAAAGGGCCATATGTGTGGCAGCTGGGAGGTGTGACCATACAGTTCCCACTATCGTTGCACTGGAGGTTTATCTATCCCCACACACTATCCTTAACCCGTCCCAACCAGCTATCCTTACCAATCCCTCCACAGCTATCCATCCCACAGCTATCCTTTCCAATCCCACAGCTATCCATCCCACAGCTATCCTTACCAATCCCACAGCTATCATTACCCATCCCACAGCTATACCATCCCACAGCTATCCCTTACAATTCCACCAGCATGTGACAGGCTTAACCTTTTTTTCAAAGTTTTCCCCAACACTTTATTTAAGTAAAAAAAATGAACCAAATGTGTGAAGCAAAGATAACCTTATTACCTTATTAACAACAAACTGTATGACTTTATTAAAAGCAAAATGACTAAGTAAAGTGTCTTAAGCAAAGATAAAGTGAGCAGGTAACAACTCAGTCTCTGGCACTCTCTTCTCAGTCACTCTGAGGCGTGCCCATGGTCTCATATGTAAAGGGGCCAGGGACTTGTGGAAGGTGGCCGTGCTGGAGTGCCTGGTCTGAGCGCCATTGGAGTGCCTGGCTCCGAGAGTACAACAGGAGATGGTGTGTGCAGAAGCTCTCAGAGAGTTTGACTCAGTCCCGTAGGTTCAGAGGCCTTCATCAAGTACGCGGGATGTGAGGCCCAGACTGATGACAGATTGTTTTGACGGAAGGGCTTGGTTGTGGGGTGGGAGGGAGGAGGAGTGTAGTGGGCTGTCTGGTCTGCAGCTGGGTCAGGTGAGGTGTCTGTGCCATCTGTGGTGTCCGAGGGAACCTGGTGTGGACTGGGAAGGCTGCCTCTGCTGTGGAAGTCCTTGTAGTGGTAGGCTTGGGAGGTGAGGGGCTGCTGAAATCCATGGAAGGGCTGTGACATCGCCTTGGGGTGGGGAGCAGACCTAGAGTTGGTAGGAGCATGTCTCAGCTGGGCCTGGAGTGGTGGTGCCAGAAGAGCTGTGATCCTCTCCTTCATTGTCTGTACTGGCCTCGGCATGTCCATGAGGGTCTGTGCTCACATACGTTGATAAGGCCTTGCGGTTGGAGGATGGTATGTCAAAGTGGACCAGCTGGAGAGGAGATCTGTGCTGGCTTTGTATTGTGTCTCTGATCTCCAAGAGGACAGTGTGGCTCTGTCTCTCCGGTCTGCCTCTCTGCCTGCTTTCCATTGGAGGTGGAGCCTGGGGGTGGGTGTTGTGTGGTCTCTGGTGGCTGCTTCTTCTTGCTCCATCTGAGACAAGGGATCCTCCCACGTCCTCTGGCACGGGGAGTGCAGCTGTCGGGGTCTCTGTCTGGGGGCCCCTCAAAGACACCTGCCTGACACTGTAGTTCTCCTGGCTGTGAAGAGGAGTGGCTCTCTGTGGGCTGTCCTGAGTGTTGAGAGATGTTGCACACGAGAGGGGCTGCTCCTCAGTGGCGAGTCTCACCCTCCAGGAAGCTGCACCTGGCCTTTGACATAGGTCTCTCCGGTCAGTGAGCTTGACAGCGGCCTGCCAGATTTTCTTCAGGTGCAGCTTGCCATACCAGGTGTGCATGTGCTTCCACACCCCAAGGAGTACATCTGAAGTGTAGCCCAGGCTCTCCGCCTTCTCTCTCTACGCTGCCTGCTTCCGCTTGGTGTCTCGATAGAGCCTGTGGCCCTTCCTCCACAGGTACTCATTCTCCCTCAGCCATTCCACGCACCTCCTCCCTCGTGGTCCTCCGAAAATGGAGTACTGTTTCCTCTCCCACTTCTCCTTGCCTTGCCTCTTCCTCCCTCTGGCAGGGGCTTCAAGGCCTTCAGCAGCAGGGCTTTGAGGGCCTTGGGGCTGGTCCATTACAGCAGCAGCAGCAGGAGAAGCAGCAGCAGCAGCAGGAGAAGCACCAGCAGCACTAGCAGCACCAGCAGGAGGAGCACCAGCAGCACCAGCAGGAGAAGCAGCACACAGCAGGAGAAGCCACCAGCAGCACCAGCAGGAAAAGCACCACAACACCAGCAGCACCAGCAGCAGCAGGCACACGCAGTTCACGAGTTCAGCATCAGGGGTAGGATTTGGTGTCTCTCCTTCTTCGCCAGAGCTGGCAGGAATAGGCACAGGGCTTCCTCTTCTTCCCCATGGTGCTCTCTCAAGATGTCTCTGGCAGCAGGTCTTTCCTCTGAATGCTGACTGCTTGTGAGCTGCCTCCTTTTATATCCACAGAGCTTACGCAATTCATCCTCCCCGCATGTGCAGTGAATGCTTTGCATCTGCTACGCATCCGCTATGCATCCTATCGGCATCCGTGATGCATCCGCGTCATCCGCTACGCATCCGCTTCGCTGTTCTCCCCCTGAAGCCTTGCAGATGTGTCATCTGCTTCCATCTGTTTCCATCCGCTACACTTCCTGCGAACATCCGCTTTACATCCCCCCTACATCCTCCCCACATCCGTTCCTTTCCGTTGTTATCCTCTCTGTTTATGCAAATTTGGGGCACTTTTGAGAGCGGATAACAATGGATTTAAAATTTGCTGTGTCCCTTTTACATACGTTTTGCATCCGTCGGCCAGTGTGACTTCGCCTTAAGATAAAAAACATGGAGCATTTTTCTAAATTCTTAGCTCTTGCCTCTGAGTAGACATACAGAGAACTTCACTATAAATATTAAGATGTGGACTGAAATAATTATATGAGCAGCTGTCAAATTGCAACACTTTTTTGTCAGTACATCAAAAGCAGATATGTAATTGAACTCATTTTACATTCATTTGCAATACTATTTCAATAATACATTTTTGCTCTCATAAAAGTTCCATACTAACTGCAGAAAATAAAACTGACCTGTCAAAGAAAACATCAAGCAAGCAAATGATGCTTTCAGAAACTGTAGCCACAGACCACATAATTTTTTGTATGCTATAGGACTATCAGTGAACTGCAGCTTTTCAAACTCTAAATACATTTCTGCAAAGTGGTATTCTTCAAGTCTTATGGGATGACTTGAATTCCAAAATTCACACCAAGAATGTTCTAACTAGTGTGCTTTCAACATATCTGGAAGGCACCAAGCTAGAGGAAAAAAAAACTAGTTGAGATATTAGATAAAACAAGATAATAATAAGAAATAATTGAAATAGAAAAAATGTTTTTCACAATAGATGGAACAGTACAAAATTGCAACTATAATCAGAATTATTGAGCACTAACCTGTAACAGGATTACAGGATCATTTAATAAACACGATAGCAGAAGTATATTTTAATGCAATCTTACCCCTTTTAAAAGAACTTTGTAATTATTTGGGCTAGGTGAATACTATTCCAAATTATAGAGTCTTACCCTTTAACTTCAGTAAATTCAAAGAATCATGAAACCTATACAGATAAAATGATAGGATAAGGCATCCTAAAATAACTATGTCAGTAATTAGCATCTTCCACTGTTAAGAAAGAAATTTTGCTGGCAAATATTCAGATCTACAGAAGATTCAGTGCTTAAGAGATGTCAGTGCTTAAGAGATGTCTATTATGCTATCATGGAATTCCTCAACCTCACAAGATGCCCTGAGTTGTGAGTCATGCTCTGATGTTGTCTAAAGCAAAAAAAAAAAAAAAGTTTCAAAATGATGAATNAAAAAAAAAAAAAAAGTTTCAAAATGATGAATCAAAATAGAAGAGGTTTTTCCAAGAATTTCCACTAGTGCAGAAATTGTAACCCATCCCATTTGGTGGGCATCAGACTGAGGAAGGTGCTTCGGATAATATTGGATGAAAGTGATTCTCTTTAATCAAGGCAGGAAGAGTTGACTGGGTATGCAGTATTTGCATGTAGCTATTCTACCCAAAAGACAAAAACGCTGAGGGAGACAACAGGAAAAGGATACAAATCTTCTGCACACACTGCATATAGTAGTGCCTTGAGTACAACAATGCTTTTGATCTAGTTTGCAATCCCTGAACCCCTTCTAGGCACTCCCCAGTGTCCTCTCTGAAATCCAGCAGTGTGATTGACTGAAAATAATTTCAGTCAATCAGAATATGTCAGAATGGTTGACAACTTTTACAGCTTTCCCTCTGGTGGGCTCATCTGGGCTCATCTCTTAGCTCTTCTGCATCTTGTTTATTGCTTTAGTCAGAGTAGGAAATTGCTTTTAGGTCTTTTCCTTCCCTTTTTTTTTCTCACTCCCTCGCATAAGGTAAGTCACAGTTCAGATAAAAATACATAAAAACAAAGAAAGCAAACCCATCTGTTCTTCCCACTACCAATCATGTCTTTCAGGCAAAGCAGCAACGCAGGCTGGAGCTCTTTACAGTCTGAGTATATAAATGACACCATGTTTACACGTTGATTCTGATCATCCTTCCCCAGCAATTCCAAAAATCATTTGGAAATGAAAGGATGAGGAATGTGTGAGTTCAACCTAGTTAAACAGAGAAGAATCAAGTGCGTCAGCATGCCAGTATTAATAAATTCTACATATTCCCACATATCAGCAAAATTTGGAATATATTGCAATTTGTTAGCCTGCCAGATCTCTCTGACAGTGAATTCTCATGACTGTTCTGAAATGATAGTGCAAATACTCTACACTATCACACTTTTTTAAAAAAAATATCTTTTTTTACTCTACTTAAATACCATTGAACCAGAGAATAGAATAGAACAGAACAGAACAGAACAGAACAGATACAGCAATAGAATAGAATAGAACATAAAGACATGACAAGAAATAAGAATAGAATAAGCATTATGATTTAATTGGCCAAGTGTGATTGGAAGACACACAAGGAATTTGTCTTGTGTGTAAAATACTTCTTAATATACATAAAAGAATATACATTCATCAGGAGTCAAGAATCATAAGATACAAGCACTTAATGATACTCATAGAGTAAATAAGCAATCAATATCTAGGAACAGTGCAATTAAATCGTAAATATACAGTGACAAAGGTTACAGTCGATATGTCACGAAGTGGGCAGCGATAGATGACAGGAAATGAATGACCCAGCATCTTAACAGTCTCATACGTAGCCAGATTTTTGGTTAATAGTGAACAGGGTTGAGGGATCATTTGTTTACAGATAGCTTTAGAGAAAACTGTTCTTATGTGTCCCTAGTGTGTTCTGGTGTGCAATGCTCTACAGTCATTTTGACGGCGAAGCGCGTTGAAACAATTTATACCCCGCGGCGATGTGGGGGTCTGTAAATATTATCAAGCCCGTCTTTTTGACTTTGTACAGTAATACAAGTCTATGATTGGATCGGCAGATGGTCAGGTAATTGTTTTTTTCTGATAGTCCTAATTATCCCTCTGAAGTCTGTGTCTGTCCTGTTGGGTTGCAGAACCAAACCAGACAGTTATAGAGGTGCAGATGACAGACTCAATCATTTCTCTGTAGAACTGAGGTGGTATTCAGCAGGTTCTGGCCAGTGCTAGAGAACTGGTAGAAGAAATTTTGAAAAGTTCAGAGAACCGGCAAATACCACCTCTCACTGGAAATTTTACAGTAGCCTTCATCTGCCACACCCACCAAGCCATGCCCACAGAACTGGTAGTAAAAAAAAAAATTGAATCTCACCACTACACTGAACAATAAAAATCTTGTTGGTTTATAACCATACAAATAAACAACTTTAAAAGTTAAATAAATAAGTACCATTTTTATGAATAATAACAATCCTTAATAAAAGTATACATCCAGGGTAAAATGACAAAACAAATCAACTACTTTGAAGATAAAAGGAGGGATGAAGAAGGCAGAGCCTCCTTGCTGACGTACCATAGATCATGACTCTCTGCAGCTATGGTCCGTGCTCTTTCATTGGAGAGTCCTGATTATTACAATTAGGGGCTGAAGCTGCCTTGGAGGGGAAAGTCGCAAGCCAGGTTGAGGGGAGCCGCATCTCCTTCCCTGGGCTTGGTCTTTTTCTCCCCGAAGATGATTGCAGCGGTGGTTTAAAATGGCCACCCCAAAGAGGAGGACTCAGCTGGATTAAGATTTGTGCAGGAGGGAAGAAAG
>BHFT01017863.1:0-14295 GCA_004320025.1 Laticauda laticaudata | reverse complement strand
CTTATGCCACCAGACTTGAAATTCTAGACCTAGAAAACCTAGAACTATGCTGCCTTCGGTCCGATCTAAGTATAGTACATAAAATCATACATTGCAATGACTTACCTATCAATGACTACTTCAGCTTCAACCATAACAACACAAGAGCACACAATAGATACAAACTCAAGGTTGATCGCACCCAAACTTGATTACAGGAAATTACGACTTCAGCAACAGAGTGGTCAATGTCTGGAATTCTCTACCTGACTCTGTGGTTTCTTCCCCAAACCCCAATAACTTTAACCTTAGACTGTCTACTATTGATCTCACCTCTTTCCTAAGAGGTCTGTAGGGGGCATGCGTAAGCGCACCAACATGCCTACAGTCCCTGTCCTATTGTTTCTTTCATTTTTTAAATTTTTCTTATATGTATCCATGTATTCATAACTATGTTTTTTACTTATACCTACAATCTTGTAAGCAATTGACAAAAATAAATAAATAAATAGACCTTGAGCTATATATACTGTAAATTGTGTGATTTACTGTTACACGAAATTAGTGTCTGGAAGTGGGGAAGGACAGATTTTCAGAAGGTAGCCAGTCTTGAAAGATGATCTGGATGTTTAGTTTAAATCCTTTGAGGGCATTTCTTTATTTGTGTAGGTCTTCATTTCAGTAAATTTCCCTCTGGATTTTTGACTGCAGAATGAAGTCTTTGTGTGCAAGAAAACTGAGGTCTTAGGAAGCTTTTGAACCCGAAGTTTTATTTTCTTCTTGTGATGAAGATTGATTTCCTTGGTTAACTTAATCCAATTCATTTTCAAAAATATTCTAGTGATAGCAAATCTGATAAAACAACGAAAGCCCCCACATTCCCACTTTGTGGAGGAAAAGTTTATTTTATATAGGGCAGTGTATTCAGTTGAATCTATGAAGGGATCCATACATTAGATTTTTGGACTGATGAAAGGAGTTGGAAATGCAATTCTTTCTATCATGATTAAAAATGGAAAATATATTCCTTCTTCAGAAGAAGAATAAAGCGTCATTTCCAAATATTGATCTATCAAGAGAGATTAAACTCTGAATGCTGAGACAGGAAAATTCATGACTTTGGGAAATGTTGCTGTTAAGACAGGCTGGTCTTGTAACAAGTAGGCTCTGCTGATTTAATTGAATGAAACCTTGCAGAATATCTCTGATTTATGGCTGCGGATCCAAGAATCATCCATTCAATTTCATGCCTTGTCCAACAAAATTGGCCATGAATTCCTTGAGGTGAAAAGTTGATCTTTAAACAAGCTCACACTCTCACCAAAGTTTGAGAGAGAAAACTGCATGGGAGAATAAAACTAATAGAGAACATCAATTGTGTGTGTGTGTGTGTGTATGATAACTTCAATTAAACAGGGAAATAGAGATAGGATTTTGGATTGTACATCTTCATTTTGACAGGGTGAATACTCATTTCGTTCTATCTAAGATATCCGACAGAAAATACATATTATTGCTGCTTCTTCCAAGAAGTTAAAACCTACATATGCCCTTCAGCTGTGCTATAAATGTCTGGGCAAGATAATTAATATGTTTTGAAATGGGAACATAGATTAGGGCTTTGTAGAAAAGAATCTTTTTATATTTTCCCCCACCAGTAATCATTTAGAAATGTGTTCCAGAGAGAATTAGAATTTTGATGACATTCTGATCAACAGGTTTTTTTTTTTTTTCATNGATGACATTCTGATCAACAGGTTTTTTTTTTTTTTCATCAATAGATTATTTTATGCCCTTACTCTCAGATTCACAACTGCTCATGTGGCTGTGAGTGTCCTTTCTTTCTTTATACAATAGCAACAGCACTTAGACTTATATAACGCTTTACAATGCTTTACAGCCCTCTCTAAACGATTTAGAGACTCAGCATATTGCCCCCAACAATCTGGGTCCTCATTTTACCCACCTTGGAAGGATGGAAGGCTGAGACAACCTTGGGTCTGGTGAGATTTGAACTGCCAAATTGCAGGCAGCCAGCAGAAGTAGCCTGCAGTACTTTACTCTAACCACTGCGCCAACACAGCCCCATCAGAATCTCCATCTATGGAGATTCTCAATCATCCCAATCATGGTTGTTACAAAAGATGTATGTTTTTTTTTAAAAGTAATTGGACTTTCTTTGTTTTTCCTTGAAGGCACTTTGCTTCTCATCCAAGAAGCTTCTTCAGTTTAGAAATGAAACTTCTTCACAACTGAAGAAACTTCTTGAATGAGAAACAAAATGTCTTCAAGGAAAAACAAAGAAAGTCCTTTGGAAGTGGGGGGGGGGGAAGGTACCCTTTGGGTTTTTCAATAGTGATGGTAAACTTTTCTCCTTAGAATTTTTTTAGAATTTCTCCTTCTCCATGGAAAAAATTAAAAAAAACCTGTCTCACGATTTCGGAGAAAATTTTGAAAAGCATTTGTGTGCTGTTCCAATTTTTATTAGGAATGCCCTTGAGAACTTTGAAACTTGTTATTTTAGAGTTCATCTGTTCCGCAGCAAGAGAACATGTATACATGAACAGAGCAGGATGATTGCATAAGAAAATCCCAATCTGATCTTTTTAGTGGTAGATGAAGATGTTTTTATTCTCTCAGGCCCTTTCTTTTATTTTATTATTCGACTAAAATCAATGTTGCTGCCTCACTCTTGAGATTTGGGAACATTTTTATAGGGCTGCTTTTTCTTCTTGTGGTTGTTACGTCATTTTGTAATGTATTCTCTGTGTTCACGGCAGAATATCCTGGTTTGGTAGTCCTTTGGGAAACTAATCAGAAACTGGGTTCTTATTGTTGAAAACAAAGAAAGAAAGAAATAGAAAGAAAGAAAGAAAGAGAGAGAGAGAGAGAGAGAGAGAGAGAGAGAGNGAAAGAAAGAAAGAAAGAGAGAGAGAGAGAGAGAGAGAGAGAGGGAGGGAGGGAGAAAGAAAGAAAGAAAGAACTATTACTACCAACCTGTTTTCCACTGAGGAAATGGGTACTGCATGAATCAAAAAGGACTGTGAAAATATTTACAGACCCCTCACATCCTGGACATAAACTGTTTTAACTCCTTCCTTCAAGATGATGCTAGCACTGCATACCAGAGCAACTAGACACAAGGTCAGTTTTTTCCCAAAAGCCATCACTCTGCTAAACAATAATTCCCTCAATATTGTCAAACTATTTACTAAGTCTGCATTACTATCACTATTAATCCTCTCATCGTTCCTATCACCCATCCCATCCCACTTTTGACTGTATGACTGTAACTTTGTTGTTTGTATCTTTACAATTTATATTGACTGTTTCCTAGTATGATTTGATTGCTCATTTGTACCCTATGACTATCATTAAGTGTTGTACCTTATGATTCTTGATGAATGTATTTTTTTCTTTTATGTACACTGAGAATATATGCACTAAGACAAATTCCTTTGTGTGCCGAATCACACTTGCCAATAATTAATTAATTAATTCAACAAGGAATGGAAGCACAAATCAAAGCAGGAGGTCACTGCTGTTAATATACCTCTTTCCACCCTGCATCTATTAATGGAAGCCCTGAATGATTACAGGAATTTAAATATATGGTTTGCCAAATGAAAGTCAAGGGATGCCATTAAAATCAGGATTGTATCCAGTGAAGACTCTAGAAAAAGTGCAGAGAAGGGCACCGGGATGATTAGGGGACTGGTGACTAAAATATAGGAAAAAACTGTTACAAGAATTGGGCATGGCAAGTCTCGTAAAGAGAAGGACCAGGGGAGACATGATAGCAATGTTCCAATATTTAAAGGGCTGCCAAAGAGAGGAAGGGGTCGAGCTATTTTCCAAGGCACCTGAAAGCCAGACAAGGAATAATGAACCGAAACTGATCAAGGAGAAATTCAATCTGGAAATAAGGAGGAATTTTCTGACAGTGAGAACAATCAACCAATGGAACAGCTTGCATTTGGAAGTTGTGGGAGCGTCATCACTGGGGGCTTTCAAGAAGAGATTGGGCTGCCATTTGTCAGAAATGGTGTAGGGTCTCCTGCTTGTGTGGGGGGTTGGGCTAGAAGATGACCTACAAGGTTCCTTCCAACTCTGTTAATCTAATCAAAAGTTCAAACATGCATATGACTTGGATAGAACAGCCAAAGGGAAACCAGAGGGGAGGCAGGCAGACTTCTTAGAGCAGTTCGCCATATGAGCATTAGGTAAAAACTGCAGTGATATCCTGTACATCAGAACATCATTGTACAAATTATTCCAATTAGGCAGTTTTTATATAATTACTAGTCTGCATCCTATGCATGGCAACATCATGACACAGAACATCATTCCTCTTGAAGAAGGATTCTTCTTCATCATTCTTCTTGCAGAAGTCTGTGCTAAAACTTCATGTAATTTATTTGATTTGGACTTAGTATGTGTGAATCCTGTCATTGTAGATTGCAAAGAATTGTTTATCATTTAAGTTATTTGTGAACCCAGTTCTTGAGGCTCAATCAACAAAACATGGCTAAGTACACCATCATTTAGTTTGATTTGTGAATATGTATTTGGGGGTTAAAAAGTGGTTTCTTGACACGACCATAGCCTGCATAAATGTTTGGGTGTGAGGGCACTGAAAAATTAAAGAGAATTATTTTTTTGGAAAGATCTAAAAAGACTTAAAATTAAAATTTAGGGAAAGGAGGAAAAGTTTAGAGGGCCAACCTATATCCCACACCAGCTTCAGGTGTACCTTAATTTATGGCTATTGCTGCTCTTCATTCTGTCTTTCACACAATCTGCTCATAACAGTGAACTAGTAGAATAGAAAAGAAAAATATGTTCCTAGGAAGCTTCTCACACTGCTAGTGCCTTCAAGTGGGAAGAGAAGATGTCTCTAATATAGAGCTGGAAAAATTGCTTTTCCTTTGATGATTTTTCCTTCTATACAGAGATGGCAGGAATTTGGCAACATATGCAAGAAAACAGTTATTGTCTGAGAAGGTTGAGACTTGCTGGTCTCCTCTTCCTGCCCTCCTCCTCTAAATTTTATTTCTTAGATTTTGCAACTTCTTGTTCTCAAAAGGGATACTGCACCTTGACCCCATGATTCTAACTCCATTATCCCAGTGCTTTATTAATAATCTGATAGCACTTTACAGGGAGAGATGTGACTCCATTTCAAAGGAGCAAGAACCAGAGAATCAGGGAGCATTTAATCAAGTTAGAGTACTGCTTTTCAAATGTAGGAAAAAGCATGTAAATAATAGAATTCTTTATTCGCCAAGTGTGATTGGACAAACAAGGAATTCATGTTTGGTGCATAAGCTCCCAGTGTACATAAAAATATAAGCAATGAATCATTATCATAGTCGTCATAAATACATTCATCATGAATCATAAGCTACAACACTTAGTGATAATCATAGGATACTAAATAAGCAATCACAATCATACTAGGAGACTAAATAAGATAATATAGATTGTAAGATGCAAGCAACAAGGTTATAGTCATAATTAAAAAAGGAGATAGGTACTGGGAAGGATGAGAAGAATAATAGTAATACAGTCTTAATAAATAGTTTGACAGCATTGTGGGAATTAGTTGTTTAGCAGAGTGATGGCATGCAGGAAAAAACTATCCTTGTGTCTAGTTGTTCTGGTGTGCAATGCTCTATAATGTCGCTTTGAGGGTTGAAGTTGAAACAATTTATGTCCAGGATGTGAGGAGTCTGTAAATATTTTCACAGCCCTCTTTTTGATTCATGCAGTATACAGCTCCTCAATGGAAGGTAGGTTGGTAGCAATTGGTTTTTCTGCAGTTCTAATTATTCATTGAAGTCTCTGTTTTGTTTGGTTGCAGAGCCAAACCAGACAGTTATAGAGGTGAAGATGACAGACTGTTGGATATTTATTTTGTGGATATTCGTAGATATTGTACTCTAATGGAAACATGGGTACTCTATTTTTCTTATCTTCATTTTTAAGTGCTTTGGTTTTATTGTATTGCGAACAGTTGCTGGGGTGCATCCACAGTTTCTCTGTACTTGTACAATGACAATAAAGTTGTTGTTGTTGTTGTTGTTGTTGTTGTTGTTGTTGTTCTTCTTCTTCTTCTTCTTCTTCTTCTTCTTCTTCTTCTTCTTCTTCTTCTTCTTCTTCTTCTTCTTCTTCTTCTTCTTCTTCTTCTTCTTCTTTCCTAAATGGACACAGTACACATAGTTATTTAAATTGGAAGTATAGCTACTCACACAGTAGGATACAGCATGCCCAGGGCCCACCTTGTCTGCTGTTCTGTGCCACACAGAGGCCAACTACTTACATTTAGAAAGGTCACCAACATGGATTGGGAGTTGATGATCCTATTCAACTCTTGTTCCCAGCAGCTGAAATGTAGGATGTGCTGCCTATGATTCAGGGGGTAGAATATAATCAATAAAACAAATAGCCATTTATGGCTCAATCCTATGTGAATTTGTCAAATCATTTTTTTAGAGCTACCTAAGTTGATGGCTACTACCATGTCTAATGAGAGTAAATTGCATAATTTAAGTGTACGAGCACTCAGTTATTTGGCTGATTTTGGCCCTGGTTAATAGTTTAATGGGAAACCACCTACAACCCATGATACTATACCACAAAGTTAAAAAAAAATCATCCTTTAAGAAGGCAGTGGCAAGCTATTTCCATAATACTGCCAAGAAAATTGCACGGAGGCAGTCCTTGGGAACTGAGTTTGATTTGATGATATATTAATCTTTAGTGTGGTGTAAATTCTCAGTGAATGACCCTAACAATAGGAAAACAAAGAATGAAAAATGTTTTCCTCACCACCAAAATACTAGGTAGCTCTGTTTGGCCTCATTTCAAATTGCCTTCAATTGATATGAAAAAGCAACAATCACTGTAATTTTCTCTAGAAAAGAAATTGCTTTAGCCTCTCAACTATTTTTGCCTGGTCTTTCTTGCAATGGATCTACAGTAACCTTTTTGAGATGTGGTCGATCACAACTGTGGCACAGCATTTTAAGTATTTTCTTATCATATAAAGGAATTGTTATTTAAACCTGCCTCATAGTCCCCCAAAAGCTGTGCATCTGTGTCTTACACAACAGATGAAATTATGGTATTGATTAATGATGCAATTAATAGAGGCAAAAACTGTAATAAGGTCAGCATGTACAATGCCTTAGGCAAATTTGGGAGGACTTGGGAAAATGAAAATCCTTAATACAATTCCCCTTTAAATCCTTAAAGCAATTCCCCTTTGGAAAGGAGGTGAGATGATTTCAAATTGAAAAATGAAAGGAGATGATGGAAGAATTCAGAAGAAAACAAACTGATATTGTTTGGCCCCTTCTTTACAGGGCACTTTTCTTTCAACTTTTTCCTTCCTCCATCTCATAACTGGTTAGTTGGGCTCTCATCTTGAAGTGAGTAAGTGTAGCGAAGGATCATTTCAAATTCATTTGAGGATCCTATCTCAATGGGACAAAGACAACACTTCTTTGATCTTGTGAGCCACTTCAGATGGAGTGGTAATTCTTAGTTAATTCAATTCCAGCCAGCCAGATTGGTTTCAGTCAATTTCTCCAGCCTCCCTTTCTGATTTTACATTGTAGCTAATATATAATCCCATTCTTTTCCTTTGATAAAGCCCACTTGGCTCTGCTGTGTTATCTACAATGTGGCAAGAGAAAGTAAGATTTCAAGTGAAAAGTATTAGGGAGGATTAGACAGAGATTAAACAGGAATTAGAATCAGAAAGCAAGAGGAAAGGAAGGAAAGGGAAGAGAAAACATGTAGTTTCCAAGAAAAAATTGTGCTAGCACAAACTTTTAGGTTATCTTTGATGTTGGATATAAACATAAAGAGTCATAAAATTAGAAAAAGCCACATGTTTTCTTTTAATTTTCCCTTTTATGATTCTCTTGTGAAGGGGGTTATACATATCGGGCTATGCCATAATGTAGTTTTTTTCCTTTTTTTCCCCTAGCATGTTACCTGAATCAAGGACTTGTTTCTAGAACATGTAAAACGCTATGGCAAGGATGCGTAGAGTGAAACCTACCAGCATCCCTTTTGTGGAAGGTTCAAAACAGAGGTCCCTTATTTCCTTTGAATGATAAAAAGGGGGATCTTGAATCTTGTAGATCAGGGCTGTCAAACTTGTGGCTTGCAGGCTGGATGCATCACACACTGGCCATGCCCACCCCGGGTTTAGCAAGGGGGGGGGGAATTTGTGATACATCACATGACGACAATGTGTCATTGCAAATTTGACATCCCTGTTGTAGATGCTTCGGTTAGCCATTCCATTTTTGGGATTCCTGAACTTCCTTCCCCAAATAGGTCCTCCTGGCCTTTTCTACTATTAGTCCATAGCCCTCAAATTGATGGAAATTAGGTATTCTTATTATGACAGGGAAGTACATTTTTTCTTCTGATGCAAAGGCTGTCTTTGACCTTCCATGGCCTTCCACTAGGGCTGGGAGAGAGTGTGACTGGCCATAAAATCCACCAACTGGCTTAGTGCCTAAAGCAGGACAAAAATTTAGAGTCTCCCTGTTTCTAGCCCAGTGCCTACCAGCAAGATCAAGACTTGTAGGTGATATCATAATTATTGAAGTAGTTCTACCTCACCTGCAATGATCAGTGATTCAGTCACAGTCAATATAGAAAGGAAACATAGTTTTCTATTTACAAAATGGGCAGATGACAGTAGGAAAAGAAATTCATGGAAATCCCAGTCTATAGTTTCCCCTTTCCAATTGGAATGATGGCTAACCATTTATGTTTGGCATGATGGGCATAATAGCCTGTTGCAGTGTTGAGATGTTGGACGAGGACAGCCCAGATTCTAGTCTATCCAGTCTGTCCAAGCTACTTCACAGCCAGGGGTTTTTTTTGGGGGGGGGGGAGGCAGAGGAGGAGAAGTGTAATATCACTGGAAATCAGACAGCACAGATATTTAATAATTCATTATTAAATATTAAATATTGGTATTATTCTGTGCCATCTTGAGCATCTGGGAATAAGGTGATAACAAGCAAGCAATGCACCTCAGTGGAAATGAAATTAAAAATAATATGGAATTGACTCTTCCTTAAAAAGGGAAACAACAATATTAACTAATATCCAGTAAGTATAGCTATATGATTTTTGCCATTCAAAATTTTGTCTAAGCTTGAACTTTTACCTGGCATTTTGTCAGACATATAATAAAAAGTGATATGTCTCTAATGGGGGGTAGTGAATGTCTGAAATATATTTAAAATATATAATTGCATGTTGTACAGTTTTCACTGTTCTTATTAAACTTTGGTTCTGAGAAATTACTTCTCCACAGACATCCAGAGATAAGACACTTCATAAGTACAGAACTGGAAAAATTTAAGTAGTTTTGTCATTTGCCCCAGATTAGTTCATTAATAATTATTTGACATTCAATTACAACCAAATTATGCCTGCTCTCACATTCCCTCTCTAAAGCTAATAATAATAGAAACTCAAAGATTCTTTATTATGTCCAGCAGTGCAATGCTGCACACTTGAAAGTCATAACACAGATTTTTGCTTTGTTGATGCTGCAAACTGTCTTTCCACTCAGTTTATTCACACCATGCACTATTGTCAGTGAACAGTTAAATTACTGTTTGGAGAAGTTCACAAGCAGAGAATAGCCCTACTGGAGGAGCAACCCCATCTTAGTCTAGCATTTTGTTTCTCACATTTTGTCCATTGTCTTTGGGCTGCTCAAAAGCAAGACATGAAGACATATTTCCATCTCGTCCTGCTGCTGCAATTTGGAAGAAACCATGAGTCTTTCAAGACCAATAGCCCTTGTCTCCATAAATTCACCCAATTCCATTTTAAAAACTGTTCAAATTATTGGCCCTGTGTTAATGAATGTCACAAGTTAAGTATATGTTATGTGCAGAACATATTATGAGTGTATTAAGAACCTTAAAATCTCTATTTAAACAAAAGAGTCCCATGAGATAACCTTCCACTTAAAACAAATGGCATATTGAAGAGCTCTGTTCATCAAAGCCTGCTGGGAGGCTAATATTTATATTACGCAGAGTTTTAAAGCAAGAAGCTACAGTTGCCCGGTAGAGTTTTTGTACTGTATTCAGAAGTTGTAGGTTCAAAGCTTTACCACTCCAAATTAGGGGACTGAAGGCTAAAACATATAAAGAATGGTTGCTGGAATTGGCTATGTCTAGTTTAATAAAAAGAAAGACTAGGGGTGACATGATAGCAGTGTTCCAATATCTCAGGTGTTGCCACAAAGTAGAGGGAGTCAAGTTATTATCCAAAGCAGGGGTTGCCAACCTTTTGGACCTCAGGGACCACCAAATCATAATTTTAAATTCCGTGAACCAGGACCCAGAGACCCTGGGAAAATCCCAAAAAAAGTCTGCAGGAAAATTCGCCACCCTGTTTTCCTATCAATTGATCATTCTTTATTTGGGATCACAGGATACCGTCTCCAGCTCTGTTATCAGGGAGAGAGAGAGGGAGGGAGAGAGGGAGAGAGAGAGAGAGAGAGAGAGAGACTTTTGGCGTCATGCAAGGAAAGCAGCAGAAGCAGCAAAAGTCTTTCTCTCCCCCAGTTGCCACCAGAAATGAGTCTTTGTGAGACTTGTTGTGCCGGCGCAGCCTCTTGGAGAAGGAAGCCTTGCAGGGTCCCAAAGACTCATTTCTGATGGAGTTTGGGGGAGAGAAAGTAAGACTTTTGCTGCTTTCCTTGCATGTAGCCAAAAGCAGAAGAAGAAGGAAGTGGAAAGAAGCAGCCTGATGATCAGGAGAGGCACGGTGGGGCGAGTGAGGCAAATTCCCTCCCTCCATCCTTTTCCCCCTCCCCTCACTACCTTGTGTTATTCACAATGCAAGTGATGCAAGCCTTGTGTTCCTACAGGCCATGTGGGCGGCTCAGCCTTGTGTTTCCGCGCAGCCTGGATTAATTGCTTTGGGGGTGCTTCGGGGGTAACATTTCTCTGTGGACCATCAACATTTTCTCAGGGACCACCAGTGGTCCCCAGCCCACTGACTGGCAACCACTGATCCAAAGCACCTGAGGGCAGGACAAGAAGCAATAGATGGAAGCTAATTAAGGAGAGAAGCAACCTAGAATTAAGGAGAAATTTCCTGACAGTTAGAACAGTTAATCAGTGGAACAACTTGCCTCCAGAAGTTGTGAATGCTCCAACACTGGAAGTTTTAAGAAGAGATTGGATAACTATTTGTCTGAAGTGGTGTAAGGTTTCCTGCCTAAGCAGGAGGTTGGAGTCCAGGGTCCCTTCCAACCTTGTTATTCTAAGGCTGAAAAAACTTAGTACAAGGTGGTGCTCTTGTCAATATAAATTTCAATATTTCTGTCCAAAATGTATAAAAGGAAGAAAAGGGGCAAAATTCTGTATTGTGATTTAATCATGTTTATGATTGCTCACCACCAACAATCACTGGTTTGAGATGGGCAGTTATACAAATTAAATGAATTGATTAGAAATAAATAAATGCTGTTCCACCAAAAGGAGCCATAGGTGAGAAGGCTTATTTTCACAATCTCTGATTCCTTGAAAGAAAGCATGCAGAGGCTGCCTATTCTACCAAACCTTATTGAACTGGGAAGAGGATGTGGTCCCACAGATTTCCAGGGTCTAGAAATGATTGTACATGTAATGAATACACACAAACACACACACACACACACATCTTAGGCACCTCAAAGCTTAAGTGCAACAACTTTACACTCAATTTTTAATTTGAAAGCATAGCCAGGGAAAAGTCCTCTTTCATCAGATTGAATTAAAAACTATTAGGAAAAACTGTAGAATGTTTTAGGTGAGAGGAAATAATTTTGATAAGGAAAGAAGCCAATTCTGTGCTCCAGAGCTGATGAGAGAGGCCCACTGTTTTAATTTCTCACTTTATTTCTGATGGAGACCTTGGGGAAAAGAGGAAGCTGCTGCTGGCAATAGGAATCTCATTTCCAATATCCAAATCAGTGTGTCTGTCCTCCCTTGCCCCACTACTGAATTTTTTACCACTCCCCAAATGGATAGAAATTAGGAAGAGTGTAGTCGCTGGAACAATCTGCAAATATGTTGGCTTAATTTCCCAAAATCAGTTGGATCTTATTCAAAGAATCTGGGTAATAGTCATCAGTCTGTGGGTATAGGATACCAACTTCAGCTCTATAGTTTAAGATGTGAATAGCTTAAAACTAGTTCCATTTGTTTTCCAACACTGCAGGAAAATGGACTTGGATTCCCCAAAGTGTAACTTTCCTGCCTGTAATCATTGGGGCTCATTGGAGTACTCTAACTTTGGAGCACCCTGACAGAAGATATAATTGCTTTGTTAATCTAGTAATGAATTTTTAATGTTTTTTTTCTCTTTTGTTTCTGTAAGGTTTCTGGAAAACTATGTTGAGTGGTGGCATAGAATGTTCAAAAATAAATGGCTTCATAATACTAAATTGTTATTAATGTGGAAAAAAGGTCAAATAGCATTGTAGTTGCTGGAGGAAAGCTGTCTGAAATTTGAATCTTCTTTAGTTATTATTTAGTGTAGGATCTGCTAAAGCATTTTGGACAGATGGCTATTAAATCTCTGTTTGAAGACCACCAGTTAGGGGGAACATAACCACTTTGTGAGGCAACCTAATCTATTGGTTGACTGCTCTTAGCGTCAAGAAATGCTTCCTTAATTTCTCTTTTTAATGTTTCAATTTTGACCCTGCCTTTCAGAACAACAGAGAACAGGAGAAAGAACTACCTCCTCATCTGTGTAAGAATATACAGTGCTCCAAGTGGGGCTTGACAAAGGCAAAGTTAAATGTAATAGTTACTTCCCTCATCTGGACCTTATCTGAGCAAGTAAGCTCAGAGAGCACAAAGGTCCCCTCATTTCAATCCTGAGCTACATTCTCCTTTATTGATCCCCAAATGTATTTACCATTTTAGTATCTGCATCACACTGTTAGTTCATAGACTCCAAAAATATTCAACTTGGCATTTATAGAACATCTTTTCACATATATTAGTAGCAAGCTAGATCTTCCCCAGCCTATATTTGTACCTTTTGTGTTTTTTTTCTCCACAGGTGCAGGACTTTACATTTGAACCATTGTTCCAACTTAGCTGTTTTGAAATCACTTATTTCTTTCTAATCTTTCTCATGTCACAACTCTTGTTGTGTCATCTGCAAATTTAACATTTCATTCAGAATATTAAACACAGGGACCAGGATAAAGCTCTTGAAGCACTTCACTTGTTACTACTTCTGAACTGATCTGGAACAGTTTGCGAGTGCTTTCTAGGTCAGTTTTTTTCAAACTTGGCAATTTTACAATATGTAGACTTCAACCTCCAAATTTCCCGATGCTGGCTGGAGAATTCTGGGGGCTGAAGACCACACATCCTAAAGTTGTCAAGTTTTTTGGGGAGGGGAACCTGCACTAGGTGAGTCATTGAGTCTGTTATGAATCCATCTAACAGTTCAATCACCTAGCCCATATTTAACATTTCAAAAATGAAGATTTCATGAGAAGCCTTGGCTGAATTCTTTGTCAAACCACAGTATATCTACTGCATTCCCCCAATCTATTAAGCTTACAGCTTTGTTAATAAAAGTTTGGAAATAGATATGTGAAGAAATGAAAAAAAATGCACATAAAAATGAAAGTGTTAAAATAAGTAAACAATCCTCTGAAGAAATTTCAGAAAAAGATCCTAAGCTTACCACTTATAAAAATTATGGGATAAATTAGAGAAATTTGGAGGAGCAGAATTTAAAGAGTACCTCCACAAAAAATATGGGTGAAACTAATGACATTTCTAGACTCAGTTGGGTTAAACATTATCCCTTATGAGAGGTTAGTTTGCTCTGTACTAATTAGGTTTGTGCTCTGAAAAAGAAATAAACCATAACAAATCTATAAAAACCCAGTAATATCTGACAGCACTGTCAGTTTAAGACACAGTCTTCATTTCCACATTTCTTTTAAATGATTACATTCAAGGGTGAAGATTCATTCTCCGAGCTTTTGGGTTGGTTTCCAAATGTTTCATTACCAGATTACGTAACATGTTCGGTGGAATTTAGGGATGTCGGTGTTCTTCTGTTTATAAGGGCTTCATTTGGTCAGAAGGTGATTACATTTGTGAGATTTATTTATTTATTTTTAAAATAATTTCTTACATTTTAATTGAGATTTATAACCAGACTGTCAGGCGGAGCTCCGTTCAAAATCCAGGAAAGAAATACTTAGACTCTTTAGTTTAGAGAAAAGATATCTTTTACTGA
>BHFT01017861.1:0-11379 GCA_004320025.1 Laticauda laticaudata | reverse complement strand
TGTGCACAAACTGGAACACTTTCTTATTTAGCAGACCTACTGAGTTTGAGACACACTTCCTTATTTAATTCAATGGGCCATCCAACATGACTTCGGTTCTGCTCACACTGGGCTTGGTCTTGCATATGCAGGCTGCATGCATGTTTATAACAGGCAGAGTGTTAAATGCATCATCAGGGGAGAAATGCATTGTCTGTATGTAAATCCAGCTGAAACAAATGCCAGCTCTACTTGAAACTGTGGAATGTAAAACCTTTTTCACATCAGTCTTCATTCTCCTCTAAATCAGCCTGTAAATCACTCCACTAGGATATTCCCTCTCCAATACTAACAAATAAGGAAAAAAATTAGTCTCACATGCAAACATTTGATGTGGTGCTTCCAAACAGATTTTTGGACCTCCTCAGAACACTAAAAGCTTGTCAGGCCTGGGAATTGTGCTTCTCAATCACAGCCTTGTCTGCATAGAAATTTATTCCAGGATAAAATATGCACATGTCAGAGAATTCTTCATGAAACTTGACTTTTTTCCTAGTCTGGTGCCAACTGTGAAGGCAGCCCTGAGGCATTAAGAATTTTAATCATACAAATGTATAAAAACATCTCATTCAAAGAGAGGAAAAGTTTGTGGTAATCATATATATATATTTAATTGTAGTTCTGGTGGCTTGCTGAAACATTCTGAGGTGAAAAGTTTATGCTTGTGTTTTAGAGGCCCTGATAATGCACAAATAACTATACCTTGTAAAGGCTTAAGAATTAAAAAAAACATTTCTGAGTGATTGCAAAATTTGTATAACAGATGAATTAAAAAAACATTTGAGCAGTTTTAGCAGCAAGAAAGTGAGCATTCAACAATCTATCTGGCCCAAATTCCTTGAGGGAAACAGAGGTTGTCAGTTTGGCTGATATTAAAATCTTAAATGCAGGGAAACTTTGCAAAGCACATGCTGAAGGGAGTAAAGTAGTTGTACAGCTTGAATTAATGACAGTAATTCTAGAGGCAGGATGGTTGAAGAAAGAGGACAAAGGAAGCATTTGCCTGAAAAAAAATAGCGGAAGATGAAATATAAAAAGGTTCAGGTTTAAGGGCAGATAAACATCAACAGTAAAGTGTATTCAGATGACAGCAGGAATCAAGAGGTATGGGGTTGGTTGCTATGAAATGTAGACCATGATAGGAGGAGAAAGAATAGGATGATAATGATAGTTATTGTTTCTTTGTCAATGCAGCCTTGTGAAAAAGCAAATGGATTAAAATGATAGTGAGACTGAACTTTACAGATTTAACTAAATAGACCAATTCTTTTTCTGTGGAATGCTACTGTTGCTGAATGTTGTTCACTATACATAATCAAACATAATCTTTTCATTTGTATTTAGAACTATGGAGTATTATGCTTATGCGAAAGGCTGAGACAATTTTTTGAGGATGAAGCTTTTCAAATAGAGCCAGTTTGGTCTGATAGTTTAGGCACCAGGCTAGAAACTTGGAGATTGTGAATTCTACTCCTGCCTTAGGCATAAAAGTTGGGTGGGTGATCCTGGGCCTTTCACTAACTCTCAGTCCAGCTCTACTCACAGGGTTGTTGTGGGAAAAATAGGAGGAAGGAATATTAGGTGTATTTGCTCCCTTAAGTTACTTATTCCTTATTTATTTATTAAATTTATGTGCTGCCCATCTTCCCAATAAGGAGTCTCTACATTTATAAAGTTGGGACAAACATCAAATTTATAAATAAACAAGAAGTTCTCAAATGTTATTGAGTCATCAGCAAAATTTTTGTAAAATGCTATGGCGGGGTTTGTAATTTCAACATTAATTGACATTATATCTGCTCGGTGAAAGCTGAATTAGGATGCAATAAATTGATATATCTGGGATTGACCTTTTCTTCTTTTCTGTTGAGAGGAAAGTAAAAGATAGTTGTATCTTTAAATGGTCATCTGGTTTAAACTTATTTTGGTTTCATTAGAAAGGAGCTAAATGTCTGATCTAAATTCATAAGATGCAAATGTGTTTAGTTACTTCATTTTCTGTTTGAGGACAAAGTGCTGAAGATAAAAAACACGGAAGGTTTTAGATTTCTCTCAAATATCTGTATTTTTCTTGGGTGAGAAAGTAAATGTTCAATCTGCAGATTGATGTCCACTGAAGTGCAAGAACAAGCAAGTGACATTCATAATGAACTTCTGGCAAATTACATCTTATTTATCATTTCTCTCATTAACATCACGGATCCACTGTTAGATTCCTTGCAATTTGCCTACCAAGCAAATAGATTGACAGATGATGCTGTTAATATGACTCTGCACTACTTCCTATAACATCTTGATCTCCAAAGGCCTATGCAAGGGTCCTCTTCGTCGACTTCAGCTCAGCATTCAATACCATCATTTCAGATTCTAACTAAACTAAATCAGCCAGCTGTACCTGACCACACTTGTAAATGGATCAAGCTTCCTAACAGACAGGAAGCAGCAGGTGAAGCTAGGCAAAATCATATCAGATACCTGTACAATTAGCAGGTAGCCCCCCGAGGGGCTGTGTGCTCTTATCAGCTGTCTCGGTTCTCACTTTATAGCACCAATGACTGGGCAAACTCAAGAGATCCCTCTGTTAAAGTACTGAGGTTTGCAGGTGAATACAACAGTGATTGATCTGCATTCAAGACAACGATGAATCTGCATACGGCGGAGATTGAACAACTAGTCTCTTATGGTGCAACCCAGAACAATCTTGAACTAAATATACTCAAAACTGTAGAAATGGTGTAGATTTTAGGAGAAACCCTCCTAATACAACTACCTCTTACAATGCTAGACAACACAGTATCAGCAATAGAGACCATCAAGTTTCTAGTTCAATCATATCTCAAGGCTTAAAATGGACATCTTAAACATAAAAAAACTAATCCAAAAAAGGGACAAGCAAAGAATGTTTCTTTCTGCGCCAACTCAGAAAGCTCAAAACTACTCACAAGAGCTGCTGATGTTCAGTTCTATAGAGGAATTAGTTTGAGTCTGTCATCGTGCCACTCTATAATTGTCTGGTTTGGTCCTGCAACAAACAAGACAGAACACAGACTTTCAATGGATAATTAGAATTGCAGAAAGAACAATTGCTACCGAACCTGCGTTTGCCACTGAGGGAGCTGGAAGTATTGCGCAAGTCAAAAAAGAGGGGCTGTGAAAAATATCTACAGATCTCTCACATGGTCCTGGACGTAAATTGTTTTCAACCTTCTACCCACTCAAAACGATGCTATAGTAGGCACTGGTAAGCACCAGAAACAACTAGAGACAAGACAGTTTTCCCCTGAAAACGCTATATCACTCGTGCGAAACAACTAACTTCTCACAAAACTTGTCAAATTGATGTACTACTGATGACCTGTATTAACTATTACTTCTTCCTCAACCTTCCTAGTCACTGATCTCCTGCCCACATGGACTGATTAATGTATTGTTATAGTCTCAACAATCTCTATTGTTATCGAAGCTGTGTTTGTCTAGCATTTGAATGAGAGTAGTTGTGATAGGGAGGGTTTTCTCCTAAAATCTGTCACCATTGTCTTGGCTTTCTGGTGTATTTATTTCAAGATTGTTGCTGGTTTTATGCTCTTACAATTTTTATTGTTTTATTGTTTTCTTAGTATGATTTGGATGCTATATTTAGTAACCTAAGTGATCGTAGTCGACGAAGTGTTGTATATTTATGATTCTTTGATGAAGTGGCATTTAATTTTTTTCTTGTATGCTATCACTGACAAGCAACTTATGCACCAAAGATGAATTTCTTGTGTGATGTACTCAAGTCTGACTCGGTTGTCCAATGAAGAACTCCTATTCTAGTTGTCTATCTATTTCTATTCCTATTTCTGTTGTTCTGTTCTTGGTCCGTTCCGTTCCGTTCCGTTCCGTCCCATTTCCATTCCATTCCCATTCCATTCTATTCTTCTATTCTATTCTATTCTATTCTATTCTACTCTACTCTACTCGAACATACACAAGATACCTGTAAACTCATAATCCTGATTCGTTCCTTCCAATAAATTCTGATCTTCCTGGTACAAGTAAGATCATCCAAGTAACATGACCTTGAAAAACATCTTGCCACAAATAATGACAAATGAGGAGAAAATTGACTTAAACAACACTTGATGTGTTTGGAAGTAAATATCGATGTTAAAAAAGGCCTGGCACTCAGATAAATTGGCCATCAATAGGCACATAAACAACATATGCATATCACTCAAAAGAGGCAATCAAACAGCTCAAAATGAAATAAAAAGACCAAATAAAAAGGCCAATATCTACCTACCAGAAATCAACATCCATATGAGCAGAGATTAGCACCAAGATTAATTCTAGACTAATAATCAAGTAAATTCCAATCAAGGAATTGGCAATGCAGACAAGCTAACGGTAAACAACAACCTAATAAATGAACCACCAAGAACACTTCCACCAAGACTGACAGGGCAAGCTACTAATATATAAAAATAAGAGCAAACTCCACTCCCTTCTAGCGCTGATGATGTTACCTAGTTTGGTAATGAAATATCTGCAAAAAACACCACCAACCTCTACAAATATTCCCTTCCATTGGTAATTGGAGTGTGTTTACTTACTTTTGAGCATGTGCCTGATGGTAAGACATACAACAGCAGCTGATCAAGTCATTAGTTAATGAATATAGTTTCATTCCTGTCCCCAAATCTCAGTTCCAGCTTGCACTTTTTGAAGAGGGGCACATGAGAATTTGCAGGTACAATGAATAAACAGGTGGGTAAACAAGCAATATAGTGCTTGTGCAGGAAAATCAGACATAAACTGAATAAGTAGCTTTTAATACAGATCCTAAGTAGCCCTAGTGGCTATGCTAATTAGACTTTAGCTCTAGAGATATTTAAATGTTTAAATTCTAATGGTTCCATTTGCCAGAATGGCTTGCTTGTAGTCTGTTTTCCAATCTGCTATTGAGGCCACCAAGGTAAGGTTGACTTTCCTAACTTTTGTTTCTATCTGTATTTTTATAATGAATTTTAATTTGAAAAAAACCCAAGCATGAATGGTTGGAAGCTCTTCCATGAAGAAAAATTAGAGTAAGTAGTCGAATTTGTCTATCTTGCTGGAACATTTACTGAAACGGGGTGAAAGTAGATGGAGAAATCTTAAGACATGCTAATAGCAGGAGAAATATAATGAATATGAGTAGTATGGGTAATCCTCGGTTTACGAGCATTCCCTTAGCAAAAGTTCAAAGTATGTGATAAGCAGTCCCAAGCATTTGTGAACAAGGTCCAAAACTACAAATCTTGCAGCACCATGGTGGGATTCAAATTTTTTCACTCTTACAAACAACCACAGAGACTCTGCAATAATTTGTCCTGCATTTTGCTGGCTGAAATGAAGCTTCTGAGGGGGCTCTATTTGGGCGTCCAGAGACCTATCCTGGCCCATTGCAAGTTAAAATGGAGCTTCCAGGGACTAGAGGTTCCATTTTGGCCTGCAGCAGGATGGAAAAGGGCTGCAGAGAGCCAAACAGAGCCTCGGAGGGCCGGATTAGCCCTCAGAAGCTTAATTTTGGCTGGCAACCTGCTAGGTGAGGCCTGCGGAGGCCCGAACAAAACTGCAGAATGGTGCATTTGGCTGAGAGGCTGGAGAGGAGACTGCTTGTTAGATCTTTACAAGATAAGTGACCTGGTGCAGCAGGTTGGAGAGGGAAGCAGTTGTGGGGAGCATGAGTTATTTCAGTGGGTCAGGGGGGTCTTGGGTGATCTTAAGCAGGTGGCCTGTTCCATCACCCCCGATGGCCTTTCCCACCCTGAAATACCTTGTGTGCACTTAATGAGCCTTGCATTTGATTAGCGAATGTGTGGGTGAAAGGAGGGAATGAATCCTTGAACAGGAATACTTGGATTACGAATGGAATGGGCAGGCTCCATTGCATTCATAACCCGAGGACTACCTGTATAAATGTTGAAAAAAGAGAAATAGATAATAAGAGTATGTTTTGGCCCAATTTTCTAGATACATATGAGAGCTGGATAGGTCAGGAGAAATTAAATGCAGTGGGAATGAAGTACAGCTAATCCTCAATTTACAACAGTTCACTTAGCAACCATTCAAAATTACAAGGGCACTGAAAAACATGATGATGATTTGGAAGGATAACAAAATGTGAAGAATTAGTATAAACTAGTTTTAGCTAATTTCTTTTAGTTTGTTTAAACTGAAAAATTAAACTCCTTGAGCTGAATATTTTAAGTCCTTTTCTGTACTTGGCATAGCATTATGTATTTAGAAAGAGAATAGAATAATAGTTATTGTGTGTGTGTGTGTGTATCCAATTAAAGTGGGCCTTCCTTGCTAAAAGTTTAATGTATTACTTAATAAATCAATACTAGGACTATGCTTCAAAAATAATTTAAAACAATTGCTCAGTAAAAAAAAATCACTCATTAAAGTTAATGTAACTCTTAAAACAGCAGAACTTGGTTTTCTGGCTCACAGGGAATGCTAAAAATGTCAGGCTGCTTTAATTAATAGAAGAGAGATGCTGTATTAACACTGCTCAGATCCAAAGTGCTTCTTCTGAATGATTTTTAAAGTGTGGCACCATTCTAACTGAAACACCTTCAAGGGATTTAAATGTTGCCTTACGCAATTGGCTGGGGGGAGAAGATAGCCCACACAGTGAGAACTTTCAGCCAGGAGGAATATAAAAAAGCATTGCCTATCCCAGTTCAGTATACTCCTATAAATAAACATGATATAAATAGAAAGCATATAAATGGAGGAATGCAACAGCTCATGCTCCACTGATTGAATTCCTCTGCCTTACACATATCACAAGGGCAAAGGGTTGGTAAGGTTTTTTTGTGTACCAGTCTGTTAAAAATGCTGGTGGCATAGCTTATGTCTGGCCAGAAGAAATGTTCCCTGTTGTTTTTGTACATTGATTATATAACAAGCAGTTGGCACAATGCTGCTTTTATCACTCCATTCAGGAAATCCCTTGTATGTAGGTCAAGATCTTTTTAGATCAAGATGTGTTCTTCAAACTCATACCCCAGACCTTCTTTATATTTAAAGAGGTAATAGTCTCTCCCCAAGGGAAATTTGTCCCCCCCCAACATTGGTCTCTATACTTCCAGAGTTAGGTCACCATCATTCACCCCACTAGTGCAACGCAGCAACACACCTCTGGGCATTGCCCAATGATTGCTAACATGTACACTAAACTAAATCATTCCTGTGAAAGTATAATGGGTAGATTGAAAGCTGACATAATAGCTGCGCCACTTCTTGAGATTTGAAAACTTGGAGTGCCTCGGTGCCTGTCCAAAATTTCTTGGAGGCATCAGTGGCACTCATTGTGTTTTCAAGTGCTTTGATTTTTTTATCTGTGGGGTGGATGCCATCTTTATCGATTAGATACCCCAGGAATTCAACTTTCGAGGTGGCTAGCTGACATTTTTCTTTTTTGACCTTGAAGTCCCGCCTTTTGGAATCATTGTAATACTATTCTGAGACGGGCTTCTAGTTGTTTCTTGTCGCTGGCTGACACTAGCACGTCATCAGAGTATGGGACTACCCTTTTATGTCTTGTAACAACCGCTCCATCAGGCTTTGGAACACCCCTGGCACCACGCTGACTCCAATTGCAATCTTTTGCATTTGAATGCTCCCCTATGAGTCACGATCTTTTGTGCCTCTGCTGTTTTCGGGGTCGACTGGCAATTGTTGGTATGCTTGTGCAAGGTCGAGCTTTGCAAAAACCTTGCCTCTCCCCAATGAGTGTAACAGGTGTTTCACTACCAGAACAGGATATGGCTTTGCTGTAGTGCATGGTTTAAGGTGGCCTTGTAGTCACCACAGAGTTCTCACGGACCCATCTGGCTTAATTGGGGTTACGATTGGGGTTTCCCAGTTAGCATGGTCAGTTGGTTCCAATATGCCTTGTGCTATGAGTTTATTTAATTCCTCATCGATCTTCGGTTTTAATACGAGGGGAACTCGCCTCGCTTTTAACCTAATTGGAGCTATTGTCAGATTTTAAATTAAATGATATGGGGACCCCTCAGTACTTGCCTAGTTTTCCCATCAAAGACGTCCTGGAACTCCCTCATTAGGTCTCCTCCCAGTCGTCTCGGTGACGCTGTTGATTCCGGTTCCTCCGATTCTCAGGGGTTTGAAACCACTTGAGTCCCAGCAGGCTTGGGCGGTTCTGGTCTACGATGGTTAAAGGCAGAATTTTTGTGTTTTTTTTTTTAATGTGACTTGGAAGTGTCCGAGTCCTGGACTATGGGGATCCTGTTTCTTTGGTAGTCTTTTAGTATCAGTGTTTGGTTTTCTAATTCCGTTTCTGCGTATTGTGCGGTATCAGTCTTTTAATGGTATTCCATGATACCATTGATAGTATGAGCTGGAGTCCACCTCCATCTCGCATTTTTGGCCTTCGATGCTGACTGCCACATGTACCTTCCAGCCATTGGTTGCATTTGAATGGCCGATGGTTATAGTTTGCGATGGTTATAGTTTGGTGTGTTTCTTCTTTTATGTAGCTTTCATTTAGTTGTTTGCCTTGCTTTCTCGACTCTCACAGCCTCAAATATCTGTCTTTCTTTTATTCTTAATGGGGTGTTGTCTCTTCGTCGGGGGCTATAGCTTTTCCGGTTTTGGCAGACCTTTGCTATGTGTCCCCGTCTCTCGAGTACCCTTGCAAATGGCGTCTAGGAAATGGCACTCTGAACGGGGGTGGTCTCCTCCGCACCCGGCGCACTGGAACCCCAACTTACATCCTTTCCTCTCCCATCTATATTTCGGTTCTAACTGGAGTCCTGTGGATTTCTTCCTCTTCATCGTCGGTCTCGGACAACGATTCACTATCTTCGTGGCATGTGATGGTCTTATGTGTGTTCTCTGACTTCTTCTCTGGAACTGGCTTGCTTCTGCCGTGTTTTTTTGTGTTGTCACATTCATTTGTTGCATTTTGGCTGCTGATTTTTCAGCTGCTTCAGCTGCCGTGGCCTCAGCGATGGCCTCAGTGACTTGTAATTTTTGGTTGGGATAGCAGTCAGCTCTGCAAAGTGAGATCTCTTAGACCAAGGACCATGAAATCCTCATGGCTTTCATCATGTTGAGGAACTTGCATGCCCCTCCAATGTCCCTGAGAGCTGCTACGAAGGTCTGCGATATTCTTCACCTTCTCTCTGGTCCCGTTTATAGAACTCATGTCTCTGAATAAGGCTGGAGACAGTTGGTGCGTAATGAGCCTTCAGCAATTTTTCAAAATCTGGCCAGGCCATCTGTTTTACATCCTCCGATTTGGCCAATGCCTTGGCCATCTTGAACACTGTGGGCCACAAGTGCATCAGGAACACGGCTGTTTTTTCGTTGTCGGAGATTCCTGGTAAGTTGTTGCTCTCGAGGAACATGAGGAATCTTGATCGATGTATGATTCCCAGTCCTCCGTCGCTGGATTGAATGGTGCGGGTGGCGAGTTGGTTCCGGCAATTTCCTCTGCTCAGTTCTCGTTGCCACATGCTCAACTGGTCTCCTTGTCTGAGAATCCCACCTTCATCGCCAGTGTTGTGTTCACGAAGAATGAGACTCGAGACCAGCGTAACTTCAGCTCTTCTATTAGTTGCTGGATTCCGTCTGAATCAGGAGCCGCGGCAGCCCTTTTTTATAGAGAGGCTGCTTGCAGCTCGCGTCCAATGACGGCTCCTTGATTCTCCCGCTGCTGGGGCAGCCAATCTTATGCTAGTTATTTTTGACCAATTGCCGTCGAGTAGAACACCAATCAGATTTGAGTATTTGTGGACCAATGGGAATAGAGTATTTTCATAGCTTTTGTTGGTATACCAAATTGAAGAGTTCTCTAACGTTGATGGAGACAAATATATAAAGCTTCTTACATTTAAGTTGTTACCTAATTGGATACAGTGCAGATAGAGATTTGCTGTGTCAGCATGAGCTGGTCTCACATCCAGTGCCAAGTTCAGATTCTGTCTCCTTCTAAGAGTTTGCTGTGGTCTCTCCAGTCTGCTGACCTCCAAATTTGATTTCAATTTCCATTATTCCCAGCCACCATAGCATGGAAGATCAAAGCAAATGAGTTAGTGGGATTATGAATAAACAGATTGTTTCAGAGTTTGATTTCCTCCCCTCCCCCCAAAAAACAAGACATGCTGAAATGGAAATATATATTTATAAATAAAAACACCACTTTATTCCCCTGAAATAAAATATCATGTGTGCATACGCAGTATCATCTGTACTGTGTACATGTGTAAATGCTTGGCCATGGCTGTCATATATCATGTGCAGCCAGCCATAATGCATCTGCCAAGATTTATTTCCAAGTATTAAATAATACTTAATCAGTTTTCTGGCACATTTGTAACCACACATTCATCAGCTTCTTTGTTTTTCAAAAGGTGAGGAGGAGATTTTCTGCATCATAAATGAACTGGTATGCATTAGAGGGGAAAGGATCTATTACCAGGAAGAGATTATCAAAGCCAAAATATTTAGCATTGTGCCAAATTGCCTCTGTTTTTATGCAACGCAGCATGGTGAGGGTGTGTATGTTCCAGTTGCTCATTACAAAGCAGCAGAGAACAATGTCCTAGCTGTTGTGTTTGCCTGTGCCTTGAACTGTACACTGTTTCATCAGCAGTCGAGTCACAATCATGCATGTCTAAGTTTGTTCCAGAGGCAGGCTCTGTAGCCCATCCAGTGTCTTTGCTGGAGGCGGTTTGAACTGAGATGCAGAGACTATGTGTCAAGAGAAGCAGATAATCTCAGCCAGCAGCATCTCATTCTCTTCACTCAGCCACACAATACCAGCTTATCAGCCTAGACAACCATCAGACTTAGTGCAAGGTCATCATGGGCAAAAAGGCTTTTTGTAGCTGCCTCTCTGTGATCTCATTTTCCAGGCTGTTGATTTTCCAGTTGACCCAATGTCCACCAGGAGAGCAGAGGATTATAGTTCTGTGGAAGTCTTGGTGCTCTTTGAGTTTGGTTGCTTTCCTGCAGACATTTCAATACTCATTCAGGTACTGACTAGACAGAACAGTGCTCTGCACTGAAAACATTACTGAAGTCAGTAAACAAAATGTTTGTAGGAAAATGATTAAATTTAATAGAATGCCAAGGATTCCACCATTAGTTTGTTTGTTTTTTGTTTATATCAACATTTTATTCATTTATATAGGTTCTTATCTTATATCAAACTCTGGGGGCTCCCAATCTGCAAATCATATGAATAATAAAATAACACAATACAAACAACCTACTCTCTAATAAACAATTTGGTTTCAGGAAAAAACTATCATGTAATCTGCAACTCTTACACTGCAA